>JALIZH010022793.1:0-28293 GCA_030522465.1 Rhipicephalus appendiculatus
TCAAACACCGTCGAAAAGTCTAACAGTATCATATAATCAATCCTTGGCCGATCCCCCCTGAGTGGGTATGAGCCATGTCAGAGGCAACAAAAACAACAACAACAGCGTCGGCTTGTGCATTGTGACACTCGCAGCGCGTTGCTCAAATACAAACACGTAACAACTGCGACAGTTGTTACTTCACGCTTGTCCCTGTGTATACCCATGCGTCCTTTTCGAGCGTCCTTCTTTGTGCTGCGGCGGCGCGTTGCAAGTATCGAGCTGCTTGTCGTCCTTCGTGTGACAAACTAATTTCTTGCTACTGCATTCACTGCTTCGCTCTAGTGGCGTAACTGCGACTTTTTTTTAAGGCGAAAGCCTTTAATGTCTCATGCTCACATCCGTCCGTGTCCGTCCGTCCTGCCGTCCACCCGTCTGTCTGTGCCGTCCGTCCGTCCGAGCCCTGGCACGGAGCCAGGTGGCCGCCGGGGTGCGCAAAAGGACGCCGGTTGCGTCGGACTCTACAGTGCTCGTGCTCTGCTTGCGTAGCGTCGCTGTGACCAGCGTTTGGAATCATTCCGACCGACGCCGTCTCATTGAACACAGGCGTTCGCGGAACACACTTTGGAATTTACAAAGGGTCCGCCAATTTAAGCGCTGGAACGCGGATGGCGTTTGTACGATGCGCAAAGCACGAGAAAATACGAACGGATGCGAACGGAGGAAGATTAGTCTTGCGTCTCGGCGCAATTCACGGCAAATAATTAAACAAGAAAACAAGCACACATTCGGTTTGTGTGTTATCCCACTGAGAGTGTAAAATAAAAAAAAAGTCACAGTTTCGCCCCCCAAGGCGAAGCAATGAATGCGATAGCAAGAAATTAGATTGTCACACGAAGAACGACAAGCAGCTCGATACTTGCAAAGCGCCGCCGCAGCACAAAGAAGGATGCTCGAAAAGGACGCATTGGTATACACAGGACAAGCGTGAACTAACAACTGTCGCAGTTGTTACGTGTTTGTATTTGAGCAACGCGCTGCGAGTGTCCACAATCCAGAAGCCGACGCTGTTGTTGTTGTTGCCTCTGACATGGCTCATACCCACCCAGGGGGATTGGCGAAGGATTCATTACACGATTATATGACTTTTAGACGCTGTTTGATACTTCTTTTTTCTTTTAAACTGCGGCACGTGGAATGACCCCTCTGCATAGGTCGGCACTTTAAGGGAGTACTCACTCAAACTCACTCACCACAATTTTTTCAGCCTTCGCACTCACTCACGTTCACACTCACGTCCACTCACACTCATGAGTACTCACTCACGTTCATACTCACCTCCACTCACACTCATGAGTACTCACGTTCACACTCACGTCCACTCACACTCATGAGTACTCATTCATACTCAACTCACCACGTTCAAATGAGTGAGTGTGAGTTGAGTGCAATCATGAGTGAGTGTGCCGGGCTCCATAGGTCGGCACTTTAAGGGAGTACTCACTCAAACTCACTCACCACAATTTTTTCAGCCTTCGCACTCACTCACGTTCACACTCACGTCCACTCACACTCATGAGTACTCACTCACATTCACACTCACCTCCACTCACACTCATGAGTACTCACTCACGTTCACACTCACGTCCACTCACACTCATGAGTACTCACTCATACTCAACTCACCACGTTCTAATGAGTGTGAGTTGAGTGCACTCATGAGTGAGTGTGCCGAGCCGTGGCCTCCGAGATAAAAAAACGGCGCGCCGCCGGCTAATCTCGGAGGCCATGGCCGAGCTATGCCCCTCTGCGTCTACTGCCACGCGGTGGCGTTTGACGCCAAGTGTTCCCGGTGTTCTGTTTTTTTTCCCTTCTACATCATGACTGGTACAGAAGGGAGCCACTTTTTCGTGCGCATCTCTAGGGCAGTTTTCAATTTGAAAGAAACTGTAAAGGCGTTGCGTGATAGAAAACACGCTCAAGCTGTTCCGAGATCTGCGTACCGCGAGCGGCAAATGGTGCATATGAATAGCTCGCCGTTATATCGCTGGCACGAGCATGGCGTGTGGCCGTGTAGGCTAGCGCAGCAGGCTGCGGAGCGAGGGGTCGCTGGTTCAAATCCCCGGTCAGGTAGTTTGGAATATTTTCTACTGCTTTATTTTTCTTTATGCCTTTTTTATATATACACATCCATATACATATCCGGGACATGACGGCGTCGACAGACGGCGACGGCAAATTCAGCCGAGAGTGTCCATATAATTGCTATCGCAATAAAAGACATGGTTTAGTCAGTCGAATGGCCACACGCTTTCGCCGTACACACTTTGGAATGTACAGTGTCCTTCAATTTTAACAACATTGCAGACATCCTGCATTGACGCACTAGTATGATTCACCATGAGGCAGCCTGCAAATACAACAAAAGTCACGATGAGATCAGCCTACAAGGCTTTGAAGCACCACTCCAAGAAGATTTGTTAGAAAAGAAGTTGACATGCTTCCAAGCTATATGTACGACAGAAGGAGAATAGTAGTTTGAGAGGCTTGTTTCTTTGTTGACATTACCAAAGAAACCAACAGACAATCCAGTTAAGCAAAACATAGGTGAAACTGTAGTTTTAGGGGCGAAGCTCCTTAGGGTGTGGGTCTGTCCCTCCTCTGTAGTAGTAGTAGTAGTAGTTTTAGTAGGTAGGTAGCCACGTATAGTGAAATGTGCCCACTCCACGTAATAAAGAGGACGATGACGTATCATAGTGGAATGTATCCACTACACGTGATAACGATGAAGTATAAGCGCGTTCCAGTATGGTGAAATGTACCCACTACACGTGATATCGATGACGATGACGCTGATGACCATGAAGTATAAGCGCGTTCCAGACCACACATTCTCTTTCTGCCATGGATGAAAACGATCGAGCTTCGCCCACTCATGATCATTCACTTCGTGGATATGGCGTGATTTTTTTGCATGTTGTGGCTTTTGTTTCGGATAAAGGAAAAGATTGTTGTGAGCTTCCCGGCCGGATTGGTACTGGTGAGCATTGAAAGGTTAAGGTCGTGGAGGTGCCAAACGTTTGCTCAACCTAGCCTTGCGACAAAGCGGCTGCATGGTGACATGGAGCCAAAAGGAGCTAAAAGAACGACGCTTAGAGAAATCCGTGTACTACGCATCATTGTCATGCTGGCTGAAGTGCCATGCGTTGTACCTCCCGTAGAAAATAGCGCCAGAGTTTCCTCTAGTAAATATTGTAGAAAACTCTATGCTAGAACCCCTACTGCGAGTACTGTAGCTAAGTGCTCACTCCGTCATAGTTATTCCTTTTTCCGAATCAGCGAAGCACACACTACGCGTCCGTATAAGGCAACACGCGAACCTACGCAGCTGCTTTCCCGTGTTGATGATTTGCAGCTGATGATGATTAAAAATCTTTGAGAACTTTGTAATGGTTGAGTCTTTAGAACACCCACTCGCCCCATTTCGCATGCTTTAACGCCTGGCGCGATTCTGCGCCTCTGCCACGCAATCTTACATGCGTTAAGGAGACCCCTTCCACTACACGTAATTCATGTAGTGTTTTTTTTCGAAGCAGCGTCGAGCAATTGCGCAGCGCTGTGGTAGAACACCTGCTTGCCACTGACACGCCCTGGGTTCGATTCTGACTGGAACCGGACATTTTTATATTTGCATCTTTCTCAATCTTTCGGTCATGGACATGGTGATAATTTTTTCGCAAACAGGCAACAACGCCTCACCTACGCCAATGCAGCAATTTCGGCTAAACGAGCTTTTTAACGGTGTCGCGTTAATATGCAGTCATAACCATGTGCACAGCCCTATGAGTGCAGGTATACGCCACACATGATATCTAAAGGCTGCCAGAAAAGACTGCAAGTTTCTGCACGACAGCGTTAAGCAGGGCCGGCGGCAGAAAATGCCGTGCTGACGTCGATGGTGCTGTCGGTAAGGTAAATATGCCGATGGACGCCAGGAATGAAAATCAGGCTTTGATCGGGAAATAATCCTAGCAGATTCTGTATCGCAGTCCTGCATAGTACCAGGCTGGTATCGCTCTGTGGTGGAGAGCCACAGCAGCGCTTGAAACTTCTTCCGAAACGAGGCCTGTACAGGCGTCATGTTAGGGCAACGGCAATAGTGGTTCCAGCGCTGGCTCCCACTTTTACAGCGAAAGCTGTTATGAGCTCACAACAAGGGTCGTTTCTGCGCCGTAGTTGTCCCCCGCCACTGCCGCCGGTGTCCGTAAGCAATATCGCATGAAATAAGAAAAAAAAAACTAACTAAGTAAAAAAAACACCTAAGACAAAATGGGAATTGAACCCGGGTCCTCTGCGTGGCAGCCCAGCACTCTACCACTGAGCTACGCCGCTGCTTGAAACTGCGGTGAAAACTGACCCTATTGCAGGTGTGGTGAGAATTTTGACTATTTGAAGTGCGCGGCCGATTGCGCGCGTGAATTTTGGTGCGACAACGAGGAAGACGACGATGAGCGGAGCTCGCGCTGGGGGGATCGGGACCCGCGTTCCCGGAAAAGCCAGCTGTGCCGTCACCCAAGGCTCGTGTTCCTGGGACAACCATTCACCCGGCGTCGGTGTGTTCCGGTGCGGCGGAGCTGTAGCCTCGGTCTGTCCTGTGCTGGGCGACGCCCCAGACTCTACAGTGCTGGGCTTCCGTCCCGACTAATACCCGGACCTACCACAACAACGTCGTCGTGCTGCCCAACGTTTAGTGAGAGTACCACCGCCACGACGATAGATGCTACAAGCAGGACGCTAGACTCGAGTGTGTGTTATTTGTGTTGTGCTTGTTCAACGTGCCCGTCAGTCCCGTCCCGTGTCCACATTAAAGCCTTCTATGTGCCCGTCGAGCCATCTTTGTGTGTGCGAGGCCTGGATCCACATCATCACAGCAGGCTTCACGTCGGGTAAGGAATCGCGTTAACGTGTGTTGAAAAGCGTTTTGGAACAGTAAAGTAACAACCAGGCGTCACACAATGCGAATTGCGTGACGAGTGGATCGTTCAATTCTCCAACCTATTACAAAAGCCTCAGGCATAATTCTTCATCGTCGTCAGCCACAGCATCAACAAAGTGCACATAATGCGTTACAAGAGTGTAGCGGGTACCGCGCTTTTCTGGAGAATGACGAATTATGGCAGAGTATAAGCTTCCCCACTACACAAAAATTATGATGATTTATGGCGTATTGGGTACCATGCAAGTGCGCTTGTAGTAGTTGCCCCAAGAGTGTTTAAAAAGGCTCCAGAAAGGCCACTCTCCCAGCTTTCGGTGTCTCTGTGCTGCGCGTTCCGCCTAGGCCTGGCGGTTTTTGTAATACTGTAATAAACAACACATATGTACGCATATTACTTCACAAGCTGTAGTGAAGCGTTGATTAACTGTAGCTTGCGGAACAATAGCTTGCGACTACGCCGACGAAGGCCACTTGATATGCGCAGATTACTGGCACAGTATCGCTCAATTATTTTCGATAAAACTGACGCGTGTGCTATAACGCGAGGGCTGACGTTATGTTGAACCATAGGTGACCTTCTAGGTGCCAATGTACTCAGTGTGTTGTAAGCCCACAATGTGAAAATAAATACTGAATTTACAGAAAAACGCTAACTCACCTTGTAGCGCTTGGTACAATTAAAAAAATACCGTAGGCTCCTACTTGCTCGCTAGTTCGAGTGAAGTCGATTTGCACAATGTGTGGGATGTGCCGGAATTTACTTTAACAATACTGTCAAACTTTTAAGCCAATTTTGTTTTCCTCTCATAGTTTTATAAAACAGGAATGATAATTTATCTGGTTAAAAGAAGCTACAGTGTGAAATTTGATGGAAATGAACCGTGGTGTCTCCAAACTAAAGTGCAGAGGTTGAACGGACTGGACGTACATCTTAAACAAGGTTACACAAAGAATTATGTAGACGTTCGGTAAGTGCCTTTGAAAGAGAGGTGAGATATGCGAATTTTCATGTTTGATGCATTGTCGACGCTTTTAACTTTGCAACCAATGGCAGCTGCCGATGAAGCCTTGATAATCGCAGATGTGGTCTATATGTCGTTTGAATAGTAAACACCGTATAACGGGAGTGCTTGGCTTTCAAGTTTGATTTTGGTGTACCAGATGTTCTTGGTATTCTGATGTCGCCTTGAAGCGAAGACCGGATAAGCATTCATATGGATGCCTTAGCCTTTTCTCCAGCCGCGGTTCTCTAAAATATGGTTTCTCAAAATGGGTTCCGCAGGCACCTCCTCGGGATTCCGCGAGCCGCTGATAAGTTTTTGCGCGTTCCGCGCACTGCAAGTCACTTAGATGGCGAACCCGAGGTGCGATCTATCTAAGGAAACTGCATTACTTACGCCCGAGTGTCAATAAACACATATCAGTGTAGAACAGGAACGTGAGCTGCGAAATAAATTACACCAGAAGCCTGTAGCCTGCCAGAAACCGAAAAATGGTCGCGCGGTTTCTTTGTTACCACATGGGTTTGAGAAGACAGTGAACATGTTGCTGCCATATACAACAGCGTATGTTTGTGAGCAGGCATTCTCGACACTAGCCCATCTGCAAAAGAGGCACAGAAAGCGGCTGAATAGAACAGCCCACATGCGGCTGGCCGTCACTCTAACGTAGCCTCGCATCGATTTGTTGTTGCAAAGTAATTGAGTACAAGTTCAGGTGTGTGTATAACTTTTTATATACATTTCTTTTGGATTTATTGCACGTGAATGTAGTGTGAACCGAATGAAAAATGGTTTTATGAAAGAGGAGGGAGGGTGGCGTTGTATGGCACTTATTGGAGCTTCACAGAGTTCGCTCGGACCACCATGTTTGAGAATCCCTGCCTAAAGAACAGAAAAACCAATGGTACTCTTCTTCGGACGTTGTCCTCACAGGCTGCATGTATATATATATATATATATATATATATATATATATATATACACAGCCGGCCCAGGAGCGGGTGCTGTCTCTCTGTCTCGTTCTTCACAATGGCGCAGTCCGACATCTGAACCATACGGCTGAAGCCACCTGTACGTGTCTTCGCGGGTCGTCGGCAGTGCGGGTCTCTCCCTCCAGGAACGCCGTCCACGCTTCCTCGATCATGGACTACACGACCCGAACGCTGCTGCACCTGCCCATCGAGTCATCCGCGGACGGCGTCAATGCCTCTTCGGTGGTTCCACGGTACGACATGACAGGAACCTTGCTATCACCTTCGTCTGAGAAGGCGCACGGGCTCCTGCCGTTCGGGAACGTCGAGTACGCTTCCCGTTACACAGATCCCGTGCCCGACACTCTCCTCACGGGTGAGCATCCAAGGGACGCCGTTCACGCTTCCTTGGCGTGCCCCGACGCCGCGAAGACAACACGTGGCCTCCTGTTGCCGGGCACCACTGCTCAGACTTCCCGTGACGACTACCTCTCACCTCCGGACTCCATCGGCACCTGAGCTGCTGAGGGGTGCCCTCAAGCAGCTCAGGCGCCCTCTGACAACGATCCCACAGCAGTGAGCCCAATCATCGCCTCCGACTTCACCAACGTTGCCACGGGCTCCGCATGCGTATCATCAAACAGCGCCGCGCAGCTGCGGCATACCATCGCGCGACTCCGCTGCACGGTGAACGCTTTGATGGCGTCGAGCGCTGCGCTATTTCCTGCCTTCATGCCGGCATTGGGCGCCGCCAACGCCACGCTGGAACTAGCCGCCTCACACGACCTGGAGGCCACCTCACCCCAGCAACGCAGAGAGCTCAGGTGTGCCCTCATGCAGCTCTCACACCAGCTGGGCTGCTTCGCGTTGGCGCTCTCTGGATTTTCGTCGGCCGTCCCACCATCGTCTGCATGCGAACTACCAGAGTTCAACGGCTTTCGTGACGACGCCGACAACTGGGTAGCGAAGATCAACGCTCTCGGAGCTCGCGAGGCTTGGACGGACCAACAGAAATGGTGCGTGGCCATTGACCGCCTTCGAAATGGTGCGGCGGCGTGGCACAGGTATGAAGGCGTCAGGCAGCGGTCCTGGGCGGACTGGAGCTCCAAGCTCATCGCCGCCTTTGGACGGATTGACTACGACCTCACTGCCACCGCCTATTCCAACCTCGCCGCCACCGAGGATGGGCCTCTCGAGAGGCACCACCTCGAGTCCGGTACTGCGGAACGCAGCTTATCGAAAGCAAGCTTCCCACCATGTTCTCATACCAACATTGGACTCGGGCAGTACTGTGACACAGCGCCGGCGTTTGAAACAGGACCACCACGACAAGAAGCCGTGTCCACATTCCCTCCACGGGAGTTGGTAACGCGGGCTCCAATATCAACTTCCCTTCAGAGCATGGATTTGCCGTGTCATCTCGTGCTTGACAAGCCACAAATTCAGAAGACGTACGAGCCCATGGCCATCAGCAACGCCTTATCAGACTCGTCGGAGCTACATCCGCGACTACAAGCGCAATCACTGGCCGCTTGCGTCGATGGCCAACCCGCGCTAAGTGAGACGGGGAATGTAGCAAGGAAACCCGAAAAGAGTGAGAAGCAGCCTCCAATGGTCTTGCAAAGGATCGAGGGGACGGAGCTCAATGTGCCCAACATGCCAATTTTAGGCGAGGAGGTTCTCCGGAACAAGCGCAGGAGTGTTCCCCAGTCTCGAATCCCATCGCGTGTGGACGGTACATCTATTCTCAAGCACCCTGAGCTGCATCCCTCCATGAAGGTGCCCGGTGTGCCAGGTGGACTGGCTCCAGGGTCGTCAGACGTTGATGGAACGGACTTTACGAGCTCCACTACTACCGCAGAGAGCGGCGAAAGAAAAGGGCTCCTAAGTTTCACCGAAACCACGACAGATTTTCGCTGACAAATGTCCTGACCATGCTTCTGGTGTTGGTAATCACGCGGACGTAAGTGAGAAAAATAATCGAGAAACCACGCCACCCATGCTGCCCCCTCTGATGTCGTTCCGGCAATCATCTCCTGGTATGAAGCATCTGCCGTTTTCTTCGCGACAACGCCCAAGCCAGCCGCCAGACGCATCTCTGAGTGTTCTCATGACGTCTCTGCTCGGCCCAGACCAACCACCGCGAGGCGGCCAGCCTCACCCACCAGAGACGCTTCTCGTAGACCTCCCATCCATGTTGCAGTGTGGTCGGGGCCGACCACCACGATGCAGCCAACCCCGCCCACCTGAAGCACTGTCGGCAGCTCCACGCGCTCGCAGTCATGGCCGAGTGTGATGACTAACAGCAGCGGCATCGGGGCTCTAGCGTGCGGGGGAGCTAGCGCGGGGAAGGTAGAGGAAGACGAAGACCAGATAAAGAACAGCCGGCCCAGGAACGGGTGCTCTCTCTCTGTCTCGTTCATTACAATATATATATATATATATATATATATATATATATATATATATATATATATATATATATATATATATATATATATATATAAACTGGTGTCGAACCCAGAGCTGCCACGCGCTCTTTTGCCATGCATAGCCCTCGCGCCGTTAAACCTCATCTGTCATCAACCGGTAATGCCACTTATAGCACTGTTAAAGTGCCGCAAGGAATTCATCGTATAAATAGGTTGCATGAAAAATAGCCAAATAAGACGCTGGCACACCGTTGAGAGAATACTACTATCAGGTGGTGTACGCCAGCGCACAACGGTAATAAGGACAACATAGAAGAATACAATCAACTGGCAATTTCCAGAACGCTTAATTTATATAGGATATTTCAAGACAAGTGTCGAAATTCGCTAGAAAATGAGAGACACGCAGTATTTTTTTTCGCTGTCTCCATCATTTCTTTCTGTAGATTGCAGACATGTAAGATGCCTAAAATATGAATTAAGGCAGTAATTATACTTGTTCAGTTTACAAACCTTTGCGTTGCGGGAGACGACCAGTCGGGTTCAATGGAAAAATTGAAGTCATTCCTGCAAAGAGCCCGCTCCCGCTTTTAGATTTCACAAGAGCGGCCTCTGGTAATATTTTCGCAGTCAAGAAATTTTGGATGATGTCATAGTGAAGTCTCATTTTTGTTCTGCTGTACAAGTATTGTCCGACCTTTTCTTGCAAGGCAGCATGTTTTTTTACAGCGGAAGCTGTTACGAGATCAAAGGAGCCGATTTTGGTGGCAGAGGTGTCCACAGCCACAGCCGGTCTCCGTAAATGTTATTGCGCACAATGAGAAAAACATATTCAGGACTGGATGGGATTTCAACACGGGCCCTCTGCGTGGCAGTGGTGTACTCCACCATACGGTGACGCCTGTGCCTAACATTCCTTTGCACGAAGACCCTATACAGGTACCATGTCGCGCAAGGAATCGTGTTGACAAGAATAATACTGTGCGGTGGAAGAATAAGTAACAACCGGACGTACGAGCTCTAGAAACGCCGCTCTTCCAGCTTTCACTGGGTCTTTTCTGGGTGTGCCGCGCAGGCCTGGCGTTTTTTCTGTTGGTGCAGTGGCCATTTTCTAGTTATAACATTGTAACTCCCAGGATGTAATCCTCGCACCTCTCTAAGAGCGAACGTGTATATATATAAACAGCGACCGGACCTCTCTTGACTGCCCTCTTAAAAAAGACATATTTTGGCTCGAAATGTTAAATACATGAAATTTTCTTCGTTTTTTTACTTGATTACACACACACACACATATATATATATATATATATATATATATATATATATATATATATATATATATATATATATATATATGTGTGTGTGTGTGTGTGTGTGTGTGTGTGTGTGTGTGTGTGTGTGTGTGTGTGTGTTGAGGGTCTACGCAGTCATGGTCTCATTTAACTCGTGTATCGTCATTCGTTTCCCAGGTACGAAGTGCAGGCAACGCTAAATGCAGCAGTGTTCCCAACCGATGTAGCACCTGTCATGTCGGCTTTTGTAAAAAAGCAGTAAGACGTACTTTTTTCTCCGCCTTGTTTTCCAAGCACTAAATGTGAGAAAATGACATTGCTCCACGTATTAAACGTTGAATTAAAAAAAAAAAAAACGTTCGGACCCGCTTTCGCAGGGCCACATATTCTGACGCTAATTTACAGCGCAGTTTTTTGGTAAGGAATCTTTCTGTTCGCCATGTCGATCACCTAAAACATTCTCGCATGAGCACCTATAGTTGGGGGTGTTTAAATAAACTGCACTTTTCGTGAGAACACGATTGTGTCCATGCAAACACCAACGGTTACATAAATTGCATGTGTCGAGAAGCGCGAACTGTATTGTACAAAACAGGGAGCTAGGACGTTAAATGTTGATGTGTAAAAGACGACCAATTTAATTTGTTTCGCGATGGCGCTACGGGAAGGCGCTGCCTTGGGGAAGCACTGGATAGGAACGACTCTCGAAGAGTACCATTATGATATTGTCACAGTGCATTTAGCGTTCTAACTACCATTCATTTCATGTCGTGCACTGCTTAACCCTTCAATGCTATGTCCTACTATTTTGTGGTCGAATCTGTTGATACCAGAGCTTAGCAGACGAAGCAGCTTTACTAGGTGCATTGCAGCCCGTTTTTCTCATAGCCTTGGTTCCTGAGTTCTTTCGAGGCACTTCGAAAATTTTTCGTGAGCGATCCTTCCAGTTATAATGATCTGTTCTGACGAATAAAACACAATAAATCCACTTATGCAATAGATGGCTCAAAATGGGATTGAAATTCTGAACATAAATATACCTGGATTAACTCGCACAGCCAAAGTATATAGGTGATTACAATCCAAAAGCGTCACTTCTTGTAATTTAAGTCATAACTACAAACACAATTTTTAGACTGCCTTCCAGCTATCAGTTTTTGTGGTGCGGTGCAGTTCTTGCTGTGGTGCACAGTACGTGTAACACAGACCAAATGGTGTTGTCCTTGCGCACATAGAAGGCTGCAACAAGCAATGCTCTCCTGCTCGTGCACCACCGGTGTTTGCCAGAGAAGTTTTACGGGGGCAGTTCCCCTGATAAACATGTTGATTTAAAATCGTTCATTGGTGGGGCTGTGCGAAATATAAGACAATATGGCTACTAAATAATGCACGTTCACTCAAAATCCCTGAAATAGTTAAGTAAAGCTCAACACACAGGGCAACACATATTTTCGCTACGCTTTGTAGGCTCATGTTGCTAATGCTAACAATATTGTTGTATGTGGAGGCTGCCCCACTAGCACAGGGCGTAATAGGCGATATTCATAATGCTTAGTGTTCTGGCAACACTGGGCGCGTCCGCCTTGTTGTGTTCGGCGCCGTCGCGGAATCGTCTGCCAGCGTCTACATATGGAGGAGGTTACGGAGCGGCTAAACCGCTGTCTTTGGCGGAGCTTTCGGACCGAGAAAATACGGCTTTTTCTTTCGTCATCCAGCGCTGAACGGTCCGTGAACCTCACTGTGCTGCCACAAATCGACGAGAACGCACTATCAGAGCTCTGCGCGCTTGAAAACTCATCCGGACGGAAGCGCATCGCTTCGCAAAGCCGAACAGCTGTTCTCTAGTGGCGTGTGCTTCCGATCTGAGGTAGGAGTTCAAGAAAAGTGTTCATTGCCGAGGAGATGCTGCTCTAAAACTTCTCAGATGACCTTGCGCAGCAATACATTTCCATTGTATTTCCCACTGCGATTATATTAGCACACTTCAGATATCTAAACCACGTTCTTTCTGCGCGACCTGTGCAACGCTGTGCTGCATTCCTCGACTCATTTCTTTAGCCACAGCTATCTCTACACCCATCGCAACAGTGTGTGTCATAGTTTTTTCAAAATAAACAAGGCATGGACATGTGCATGAGCGGTGCACCATAAACCGAACAAAAAAACAAAGGTCACAGTTTCACCGCAAGGGTGAAGCAATGAATGCGATAGCCACAAATTGTAATGTTATACGAAGTGAGGCTGGCAGCTAACTTTTTTGGATCCGATCTCACGCAACTCTACAAAACGCTAGATTAAGAGAATACGGCCGCTCCAGGGACACTCCTCGAACATCCTCTGCACGTTGACAGCGCAGGACGCAGAAGCTTATACCAGCCGCCCGCTGTCGGCTGCCGAGATAGCTAACACGTGCGCCAGCGACGAGCGCGCTCGGAAAATCAAAGGTCGCTCGAGGGACCCCCCTCCTTCGCGTCTTTTCACACTCGCGGAAGATGGGCAAGGCGTTTCCTCTCTGCTTGAGCATACGACGGCTGGTCTAACAGGCGGGCGGATCTTATCGTATGCGCCTCGGAGTGATGGAGATGGGCCGGCTCGTTTGATCTCCGCTTCAGCCGCGTTGGTCGCCCCCGCTCGCGCGCTATTACCTGCCGGTAGAAAGTACGATGCGCAGGGGGGGGGGGGATCTTATCAATTTGGACTTGATACGCGACATGACGGCGACAGCAAAAAAGCCCGTTGAGACTGTCCATATAATTGCTATCGCAATAATACTGATCCTGTGTTTCGACTGTATGCGGAGAGACCGTCCCGGAGTAACGCTGCTTTAATACACATTCGTTGTTTATAATGTCTTATGGTCGTAATCGATCGCGCGGATTGTGTGTTGGCGCTCTGGTTTTCTTGAACGCTATACGTGTGCTTTCATTGACTTATCTTTTTCAAAATATCGTGCTCTTTGCTTTCGCATGCCACGGAGGTGTGCATCATCGCATGCGGCATGCTATCGCAAACAGCATACAGGCATCAAGTGCCCGCGATCAGCGGAAAGATTAGTACTACGATCTACCGAACAAATAGCTCCATCTATAGTACGGCGAGAGAACAAGTACGGCTCCGTAACTTAGTGATCCGTGATCGCAGCGCATGCTGGCCGAAGGAAGCAGAAGAAAAAAAGTAAAAGAGGAGGGTGTAAAAAGGAAAGAAGCGGCGTGTGAGGCGTGCGGACCATGTAGTTCGATGCACAGAAGGTGGGCGCACAGTGCGTCGCGAAGCTTGCAAAGTGGTGCTTGTGTGAATTTTGCGATCAGGTCTCGTGTGGCGGCACTGGTTTACCGCGGACGCGCGCAGCAGCGTCTGTGGCACTGCTTATACATGTGTACATAAGTAAGTCCTTATTTTGTCGATCTTCAACACCGACAAGCTATGTTGATCAACCGAGCTCTCTCGCGCGTATGCGATGTCCGCCGTCTGTTTCAAAATGCATATATTGTTATTTATTGTTCTGTAAGTCTAGCTATGTGGCAGTCGAGCAATTAAATTGCACAGAGAAATAGGAACTGAGGTGGTAGAACGCTTTTGCGCGTGCTGGTCACTTCCGAAGGCGCCGATCTCGTCGACGAAACAAGTGCGCGTAGATATGTTCTTTTCTTCGTTCATGTAACTGATATATTCGATTAAGATTAGTCCTACCTTGTTCCCGGCAGTGCCAGGGCTCCCTCGTTGCCTGAACAGTGCATGAAGCATTGGGAAGTCATCGCAGAACGTAGATAAACAATCAGCAACTTGCACCGTAAAGGCTTTGACATGCGACTTGTATCGTATTCGTGCCCGACATGACATGGCGGATCGGGCTTAGGGGATCCTCGACAGATGGCACTGTACATTTTGAATATCCCCTATTGAAATGCGCGAACAGTACATGTCTGTTGCATATGTGTAACGATCTGCTACTGGCACAGCACCTCACTACGTGGTGTATTTATTCACGCATTATACGGCAGAGAGGCACGTTAGCTATATTTTAGTCAATATTTTGGATGCACACTTAACATAGTTCCCATGTGAATAGGCGTATGTGTCGGACGTTGTCTGCTTCCCGAGCGAATAACAGATGCGATTTGACATTTCCAGATCGCACTATGAAAAGAAATTACAACTTTCACTTCTACGATGGAAGTGCTCACTGTGCCGTCCTTACATTCCAGGATTATTCTGGTACGTTTGTGGGGTAGAGAACGTTTCGTTCAAGCCCACACAATGGCAATCTGTGACTTTTTTTATGTTTCCGTGCTCCTACGTTTGCTTCGTTTTGTCTCTCTGTTACGTAAACTTTGTTGGAGTAGTTTACTACTTAGTTAATACATCCAGTAACTGTAAGTGATTGCCAAGTTTAAATGCTCCTTTTTTTCAGCAGACTGTGTCTTCAAACTTCACTTGTATTGTCTTCCTGTACCAAAGTCGCTATTTTGTTCTCATACGCATTGCTAACTATTTCTTCAAAAAATAATTTTCTCTCCGTTTTTTTTTTTCAGTTTAAATGACGAACAAATCATATATCCCCACACACAGATTTCGTTGTGGTTATTCGGGCGGCTCCACTATGACTATCATCCGACTGATCGTTGCTCACATTCAAATTCTTCAAAAACTATGATTCTACGCACCGACCCGTGCTTGCGAATGCTAGCGCTGTTGCCTTTGGTCATTTCTTAAATACACGCGCCACCTAAAATATGCATTAAAGTCAACGTTTTCTATGTTTCCTTTACCGCAAGGTGAGGAGACAGAGACTTCGTTCTTAATTGAAGTTCATGCTCCTTTCCAAGTGTCTGCCCCGACTGGCTCATTCTGATGCTACACCAACGTCTTTTTCATTCTGATGCTTCACATGTCGCGCGTTCAGAGTAGCTCACTTGGACAGAAATTTTATTATGACTGAACTTCACGAGAAGATGGAGGCTTGGAGCCATGAAAAAAAAAAGAAATCTCATCGAAGAAGTATTGTCGCGGAAGTTCACGTAAAGACAAGTGGCTTTGCCTTCGTCAAGGTAGCCATTGTTAGTTGGTCTTCTTCAGGGCAGTTGAGGCCTTGTCGAAAAGAAGGCCAGGTGGAGACATGTTGGCTCCAACAGCATTCCTTAATCAAAGGTATCTCGATATCTTCGCACTGGGATATCGACATCACATCCATTGGTGCTTCTAACAATAACTATTGCAGAAATTTCCTTCCGTAAACCACCTTTTAACCGATTCCTTAGTGATTACTTCGTTGCAAACACGGTACCTTGCTTAAGACTTCCTAGTCATGATGTGTTAGCACGTGAGATCTTTATAGATTTACGCTTGAGTCACCCGAATGACCTTTAGTAGGTGCGCAATATTAAAGAGAACTAACAGACAATGATGCCAAGGAAAGTATTGGGGATGTTAGAAGTAATTGTAATGTAAATGTGAAGAAGGAAAAGTGGACGAAAAAGATAACTTGCCACCGGCAAGGACCGAACCTGCGACCTTCGAATAACGCATCCGACGCTCCACCACTGAGCTACGGTGGCGGTCATGCTTCCGTCCGCCCACTTTATAGGGTATTTATATGCATTTAAACTTGGGAGCGTCACTCAGCGCCGCCTGTTGCCACGGCGGCGAGTGTGGAACACTTTTGCCGGTTGGCGTCCCGTAGCAGGTGATCTTATTACGAGCTGGCAGCTGACCAGTAATCCCTCGCATACTACCAGAAGTTATCAAGTCTGCCAGAACGAGACCCTCGCTATGAATGAAGGAAATCATTGTAAACTTAAGAACTCGTTTGCTTTGTTTCACAATATTAAAGAGAACTAATAGACAATGATGCGAAGGAAAATATAGGGGATGTTATTAGATGTAACTGTAACTGTTGGTGCGGCGGCATGAAAAATCGATTCCTGCAGTAGCAATATCCAGTCTCTGCATTTATCGAAACGCACGTTGCAGGGGCGATAAACACATAAAAACGGTGTCATTATCAATTTAAATGCAATAAATTACGAGCTCCGTAACTTTATAAAATGTGGACACATACAAGATCATATTAAGACTATTCACGAATAATACAGTGTCTTTAGGGATTATCATTCAATGAACAGGAAGCATTGCCTACAACACATTCAGAAATTATGATTACTCCGTAATGCAATGACGTTTGTCAAATCGATGATGACGTTTTCCAAAACGCATTACAATATCCCACACATAAATTCAATATCATGAATACGAATAAAAAATGGAATAAACATACAGCGCCACCAATTGATAGTACACTCTACCTTTGTGCAAAGTGTGAACGCAGCGGACGATATGTGGCACTGAGCTAGACATGTCTACTTTCCTGTTTTATTCTACCTATGAAGTGCGACTTTCGTTATTCTTTCTGTCTTTTTTTCTTCTAGGCACCTTGAGATGCGAACTGCACGCTTGGAAAGACTTCCATTACTACAGTACTTACAAAAAGTGCGAAGAAGAGTACGACTACCAGTGTCCGGGACGCGACGGTAACTACCTATATGTTAAAAGTTGCAACGACATCAATTAGATGCCACAATTTTACCGTGCATAAATTTCTCAAAATAAATGCTATATTGGTGTAGGTACGGTTTTAAGAAAGTTAAATAAATTTTTCCTCTTGCCCAATGAAGTGGAATGCCTTCTTCGCACTCCAATAATGAGGCATACAATGTAAAGACATTACAGGTAAGAAATGCAAATCTGGCCCTGCACTGCTTAAACAGTGTGTTTTAGTACTTCCTCGCTTAAAACAAGGCAACTGCTATCTTTATTTTGTGACATTCGCTACTCATCATACGGGTCGCCCGGAAGAACAGGTGACGAGAAAAAGGTGGTGATGCAACGAACAGCATCGCGATAGGCAAAATAAAGAGACTTTAGTTATAACTCAACTATTTCTGAGGTGTTTCCGGGTAAAGGTACACGTTCGATAACGTAGCACTCACAGCTTGTCGAAGAGTGAATCAGACAAAAAAAATCCGAAAAGAATAATGCAGCAAGCGTGCATTATTTCAGGCCACATAAAACACATAATAGGCGCTGTGTATGTGCGGTGTATGATCAAAAATATTTTAAAGTGGAAGTCAGACGAACCTGCGTGTGCTCATACAATAGTCGTGTACAGTGATATCGGCAGCTGCGTTGGACATAAGTGAGATTGAAAAAATTATTTATGAAGGTGACCACTTAGGCTAGCTGGCAATTTATCACTTTAGGTTTGCAGGACATATTAATACCGGGACGGCACTAAAGACAGAGCCAATCACAGTATAAGAGCGGAAGGTTTATTGCGGTTTCATACATGGGGTGTCCCAGTTAATTCTAGCCAGAGTTTGAAAGCATGCCTACGCACTCTAGGAACACGCGACCAAATGCATATTGCTGACTACTGTATCTAGTAGGTCAAGCTACATTTTGTGTGCTGCTTAATTCGCTTATTTAAGTAAGATTCACTTAACCGGCTTCTGTAACCACAGAGGTAGGCAAAAAATTCGAATTATAAAGCTGTAAATAGGTTTGCAACATGCCCGGTTAGACAGTTTGTAACTTTATATGAATTAAGTTTTACTGTTTTTTGCTGAATACAGATGCCCGTGAAATACGAAGAATACCACGTGACATGCCCCCCCCACATAGTCTTACAGCTGTGAATCCGGCTAGGACCCACGAACATTACTTTCAATCATCGCGTTTTCTCGTTCGCGACCAAATCACCGTTGTCCTAATTTCTACGACACGCAGAAGCTGCTACTTGACCGTGGTGGGGAGGACAGCGAACTCTCGCTCACATGGCGTCGGAATGTAAACTAAGGTAATCCCAAATTAACACATCTCAGGTTCCGGCGCCAAAAATTCAAGACGGAGTAGTGGGAGACCTTGCTCGCCAGCGAGGAAAAGGAGGCCAAAGAAGCGCTCCTCCACCATGTACGGCGGGCTGCTGAGGTCAGCGGAGCCCAGGACAAGGAGCCCCACCCACCTGTTTCTCAAACAACTTTATATATATTTTTTTCTTTTTTAACAAAAGTTTTAAATTAAATTTAATCCTACAACACGCGCTGTTTGACATGACCGTGGTAATATCCATAGACGCAAAACTGTGAACTAGGGGAAGATGGTGCTTTTACTTCAATATAGCGCCATCCTTTAGAATACCCGTGCCAGCTTCTTGGAAGAACACAGGATAACAGATTTTCTTTGGCCCGGTACAACTGATACAGGTAACGGCATGTCTTGAACGTATGATGTGCAAAAAATATGGGAGATGCGATTGTTTAGCCAGCTCGCTGAGAGTAATTTAGAATGACCGACATGTATTGCTTCATAAACAGTACGATTAAACTGCAGAGAGTGGCAAGGCTGCCCCAACATGTAGCTGAGCACTGCGAAAGTGTGGGGGCGTACAGCCGTGCAGCCATCACACCATAAACCAATTATCTATCTATACCTGCAATAGTCAAGGCGAAGCCACACAGTAACAAAAAATATCTACCTATTGATTACCTGGATATATTTATCGAAGCCCACATAAAAAAGTGATAACTTTTTGAAGCTTTTTTCCACTGCATGATAGCGTTAGAATTCAAAGAGGAGCAGCCTGTTTACGTGGCTTTATCGCACAAACACTGCTACTGCTATGGTGTGTGATTATAAGTCGTAAAAGTCGTTACTCAAATATATGTGTGACGTGCGCGTACCTAGTTCAAATTCTTCATAATATAACGAAAATGTTCTCCATGACAGCGGACACATATTCGCACTATATGGGCTTCACCAGGTGATCTTGATTACTTGTGCAGAAGTCACATTATTGCCCGATAAAGCCAGAAGAATTGTTGGGTAGCTACTTCAAGCATTTTTTTTTATTTTCCTCACTGGCTTCTGTGCCCCTAGGTCGTGCATTCATATGCATTTTATGAGAACTTGCGTGGTATCCCAATGCGGCTTCGGACCCAGCAGAAGTGGAAAGATACACTTTCGCTATTTAAAATTTTATAAATAGCGATAGCGAAAAACAGTTTTATTTCCTCATGTATTGCTGTACACGCGGTTCTATATTTTGCAGGTTAAATGAAAAAAAAAAAATGTGTATTCGTGTGGTCTTAGGCTAAGCAATTCCTGTTGTCCGCTGTCTGTCGGCTCTGCCCCTCAAGCCCAATGTGGCTTTGGCAAGCCAATTCTGTACTACATTGTTTCTGTTTGAAAAGGTTAATAAAGTATTATTATTATTATTAAAATCCATCATGCTTGAAATATCGCCAAGTCAGATAGCGTGCTAATAAATTCTCCGTGGTATGACGCTACAAAACACTGCATAGTGTAAAATGACGAATCTTGTAAATTGGGAGCCGTTTTAGGTGCGAAGCATCTTAGAGCCGAGCTGAATCCGGTGTGCGTCCTGACCAGCCTTACTGCGCATGCGCGTACTCTCTCTCCCGCTCCCCTCCTTTACGCAGGTGTTCGGTCGCCTTCTCTCCTCCCCGCGCTGCGGCCGCGCGCTCTCCTTCTTTACGCGGGAGTTTACGCAGGCGTTCGGTCGCCTTCTCTCCTCTCCTCCCCCCCCGCACTGCAGCCTGTAAACCCACTCCCTCCCGCATTTCATATAGGCTCCCAAAGCATCGCTCAGTGGCGCTGCGACTCTTGAAAGGCAGCGCCATCTCTGGCTGAAAAATAGAAACTGGGGATATACGTTGCGCGTTTTCCCTTCTCTTCGCCGCGCTGCCGCTCGCTTCCGTGCACGTGCAGCACTTTCGCGCTGCGCTCGCTGCGCCTCGCAAGAAACGTAGAAACTGGCGGTAAACGTCGCGCATTTTCTCTTCTCTCCGCCGCGCTTCCGCTCGCTTCCGTGCACGTGCAGCGCTTCGCAATGTTACGCTTGAAAAAAGATCTCCCCGCTGTACAGGCACTTCGAAAAGCGAACGTAATCAAAGGAGAAAAGTTTGTTAATCACGTTAATCGATGTTCCACGTTGTCGACTATGAAAAACATGTGATTGTTGTTTAGATCTGCATGCTGGCAGTGGCAAACGCATACTGTAGTGAACGAACTTTCGCGAAGTGAAAAGAAAAGAGAAAGAAACGAAGATTACACAGCTATGGCACTAAAAAAACCTGAGAAGGTTCGAGTCATGTCCTCCGTACCGCGGGAGCATCACCCGCTGACTTAGCCACGAGGCAGCTAGCCAAGCTTAACTTTAACCGCTGCGAAGCAAGTATAACTCGCCTGGTCTGTCTATTTTTTTTTTCGCTTCTCGCTTCGTGCTTGCACTCCATTTTTATGAGAATATCGACTTTACAGGTATGTAAGACTTCTTGCGTGGACGCGGCTCAGTGTGAGAAGTGTCGAATTTCAGGCGCGATGTGGTATCGGGTGCGCGACGAGCTCGCGCAACGCGCACCCGTAAACGCACACTCAAAGCAATGTACGGGTGCGCGGTGCGCGTGAAAGAAAACAGCAAAATCTCCGAAGGTGGCAATTACAATTCATGAATTAAGTGCCGGTCAGATTCAGCGGCTTAAATATATGCCACCCTAATAAAGCGACAAAAACAGAACAAACCAGGAAAACGATGTCAAAGTTTGCTGAAAATGCACAGGCGTTCTTTCCGGCGCAATGATGCAGCCTTCCCAACGCGTGAATTGCAGGCGGCGAACCTTTGACAATTGCGGAGTTCAGTTGAAAGCAACAACACCGCAACGCTAACCGCGGTATGACTGACGTATGTGAGCGTGAACATCCAACAACGACAGCTAGGTCTCACAAACACAAGGAATGAAAACACAAAGTTGCTTCAACATACAGCCGTAATTAGATGTAAAAATTCGAGACGGCGAGCAATCACTACTGCAGTCGTTGCATGCACGCGCCGCGTTACGGGATTCAGGAAGTCGAAATAAAAGATTTCAAGCGAAGAATTGAGTCAGCCAAAAATTGAAGGACACTTTGTACATTCCAAAGTGTGTTCGGCGAAAGCGTGTGGCCATTCCACTGACGGAAAGACGGACGGAAAGACCGACGGACGGACAGACGGACGGACAGACGGACATCCGGATGGACGGACGGACAGACGGACATCCGGACGGACGGACGGACAGACGGACATCCGGACGGACGGACGGACAGATGGACATCCGGACGGACGGACGGACAGACGGACATCCGGACGGACAGACGGACATCCGGACGGACGGACGGACATCCAAACGGACGGACGGACGGACATCCAAACGGACGGACGGACGGACATCCGGACAGACGGACGGACGGACATCCGGACGGACGGACGGACATCCGGACGGCGGACGGACGGACGGACATCCGGACGGACAGACGGACATCCGGACGGACGGACGGACATCCGGACAGACGGACATCCAAACGGACGGACGGACATCCGGACGGACGGACATCCAAACGGACGGACGGACATCCGGACGGACGGACATCCAAACGGACGGGCGGACATCCGGACGGACGGACATCCGGACGGACATCCGGACGGACAGACGGACATCCGGACGGACATCCAAACGGACGGACAGACGGACATCCGGACGGACAGACGGAGGGACATCCGGACGGACGGACATCCGGACGGATGGACGGATGGACGTACGGACATCCGGATGGACGGACGGACGGACATCCGGATGGACAGACGGACATCCGGACGGACGGACAGACGGACATCCGGACGGACGGACGGACGGACATCCGGACGGACGGACACCGGACGGACAGACGGACATCCGGACGGACGGACGGACATCCGGACGGATGGACGTACGGACATCCGGATGAACGGACGGACGGACATCCGGACGGACGGACATCCGGACGGACGGACATCCGGATGGACAGACGGACATCCGGACGGACGGACAGACGGACGGACACCGGACGGACAGACGGACGGGCGGACGGACATCCGGACGGACGGACGGACATCCAAACGGACGGACGGACGGACGGACATCCGGACGGACGGACATCCGGACAGACGGACATCCAAACGGACGGACGGACATCCGGACGGACGGACGGACATCCGGACGGACGGACGGACAGACGCACATCCGGACGGACGGACGGACGGACATCCGGACGGACGGACACCGGACGGACAGACGGACGCACATCCGGACGGACGGACGGACAGACGGACATCCGGACGGACGGACATCCGGACGGACATCCAAACGGACGGACGGACGGACATCCGGACGGACACCGGACGGACAGACGGACGGCCATCCGGACGGACGGACGTACGGACATCCGGATGGACGGACGGACGGACGGACATCCGGATGGACAGACGGACGGACATCCGGACGGACGGACAGACGGACATCCGGACGCACGGACGGACATCCGGACGGACAGACGGACGGACGGAGACCGGACGGACAGACGGACGGACGGACGGACACCGGACGGACGGACGGAAACCGGACGGACACCGGTCGGACGTGAGCATGAGACATTAAAGGCTTTCGCCTTAAAACGGAAGGCGAGACAGAGCTAGAACATTATTCCTTCAACTGCGGTGATCCACGCTTGTGTACGTTCTCTCTCGTACGACTTGTCCGGGAAGCGTACAGTTTTACAGGTGGATCGCGTGCCTTGGTACTATCTGCACTGCTGTGGCAAACAGCAGTACTTCGGACCTCGCTTTCGCTTTCGTGGTGTCGCTTCTACCATCGCGGAAATGCAGCTTCGCAAAGCAAGCCTCTCGGTTTAGCGTGCCAAGCTCACGGCACCACGTCTAAGCTCCCCGCACCGACCGAAGAACGCATGCGAACGCAGGCCGCCGCTGTCGGCTTTTGGGGAAACAGGCTGAATCGGCCTCGCCCTCTGCCGCGCTTATTCCCAATTTCACCAGCGCTTGCCTCCAGAGCCGCAGCGCCGCGCTGTCGTCACTCCGCAAACTTGAGCTTTGGTTCCCTATAAGCGCGTGCGCTCGGTCGAGGAAGTATCGCTTGAATCGTGCGGTCGCTCCGTCGGTTCCCGCTCGCTGGAGTTGTCTCGAAAGCCTCGCTAGCCTCACCGCAGACGCGCGTTGTCTCCTTGTAGCGGAAGCGGTAGCTCGACGCCGACGCTTGGCTTCGACGGCCGATTGAACGTAAACGGAAACTTGGTGTGCACCCCAATGCTGCTTCGTATCCCCTCATGGTTGCCAGATGGTGTAATTTTAGATGTGAAGCATCTTATGGCGAAGCTTAATCCGGTGGTGGTGGTGGTGGTGGTGGTGTGCCGCGTGCCCACCCTTACTGCGCATGCGCAAACAGTTAAAGAAAAAATAAAAATAAAAAACCTCCTCTCCCCCTCCCTCTCCTCTAGGCATCCCTCCCCACGGCAACCACACCCTCACTGCGCATGCGCCTCCCTTCCTCTCTCCCCTCTTACACTCCCCCCCCCTCTCTCCATCCCTGCCCGCGGCGTCTAACTCCCCCTGCGCATGCGCGTCCCCCCTCTCTCTCCTCTCCTACGCTCCCCCCTCTCTCCTCTACGCATCCCTGCCCACGGCGCTCACCCTCCCACTGCGCATGCGTGTCACCCCCCTCTCTCTCCTCTCCTCCGCTTCCCTCTCTCTCGCCTCGCGACGCCGACGCAGGCAGCGTCTGCTAGCGAGTTTCTTGGTTGAAAAAACCGACTGCTCGCGCTGCACAACCGTTCACTGGCCATCCCGTATATATGGCAATGGATCTTGACCTCCAAGGTGGTGCCGGTGGAAGATTTCTCCTGTGCGTTGTTGAACAATAAAAATTCGCAGCGTGCGCGTTAACTAAAAGCGGAGTGCGGGTCTCTGTGTCCAGTCGGAGTCTTCTGTCTCTCATTGCCCATTAGCAGCGATTGGCATGTTCCAGTAGGAAACACTGTTCCATCACTGCCTGCTTTGCGCACGCCTCCCCAGTTTTCTCTCCTGCGCAACGCTGCGATGAGCGCCAGCGTCAACGCCGCCGCCAGGGTAAGCGTTAGCGCCCGCTGCTTCACATCTACACATGGTTCCCTTTAGCGGGAGATGGTGTAATTTTTTTAGAAACTTCGCTTGAGTAAGTGTCCTTTCTGTGGTGCAGGGAAGCTGGTGTACAAACTAATCTGGTATTCAATGATTTCTAGAAATGTGAATTATAGTAACTCCTATTAGCTTAACAATGCTTTTGTAGTTGATGAAGATCTAGTGCGATTCAGTCACCAGAGTAGCCATCACAAGTGACATAGAGGTATATTCACCAAAATACTGCAGGAAACTGAGTGCGACATTAACTCTGCTTCCTTGCAAGACATCATGCGTGAAATTTTGAGGGCTAACAGGCGGCTTGAAGATGATGATTGACTTGAATTTTGAAGCCTGAAAACGAAGTCTAGCCAGTTTGCCGGCTTTTCTAGAGCAACATCAATATAACGTCACGAAAGAACTAAAAAAGAGTGTTGGGCAGATGTGTGCGGAAAATATGACGATGTTTTTGAGAATATAAACACCACGACCACGTGTAGTGGGAAAACAATTAAGCGCACGATGCTAAGAGATCAAGAACTAAATGGCGTTCCACTTCCACTTGCTCCCGACCGGGAACAGGGGTGCTATTCTGGACATTGTCAAATTCCGCCATGTTGTCAAATTCCGCCATTAGCCTGATTTGATTGGTCACGCGAGGTCGTTCGTCTTGTGGCGCTGTAATAGCGTTACGACACAGGAATTCGCGATGACGTAACGTGAGAAAAAAAAGTTATTTTTTTTCCGAAGTAGCCGTTCACCGTGCTCTGCCATGTATAAAGAAAGGTTTGGACTGAATAACGAAACCGAAATGTGGTACTAAGCTGTGCGTACGATGAAGTTGCGGTTTGTCGAAACTACTGCTCGCTTGACGATGAACCGTCATGTCTGTAACATGATTGGACATTGAACTCATGGTGGTCGTTGCGTCACAGGGCCTCACTCTTTGTCGCGTCAAAATGACGTTGCGTGACGTTGCATCCCGCCAAATTTGCTGCTTAAAATGTGAGAACGACGAAGTGCCCCAAATTGGCCGCCATATTGTTGTAAATTGAGTTGCTTGCGGTTGCTCGTTCGATGTGTCGCCTCCCATACGTATGAGTAGAGGTCATTCTGTAAATTACTTTGCTAACATGTTTCGGTTAATATTCTCACAAAGTAGTGTATGTAAAGTTTTCTTGTGAAAATAAAAGCTTGTTACTTCATTTGACTTGTTCGATGTTGTGGTTCTCGCCGCAAGAGAACGCTTCATATGCGGCAGAAAATGGCGCTGTCCTTCGTCGTGCGGTAGTTGGAGGTGCAGGAGCGAAAGTAATTCCGCGAAAAGCGCGATACTTTTGCAATGCCCGATGAATCATTTCGACTGCGGTGCCGGCTGACGACAAGCATGGTGCGATGACTGCGCCGGAAGCTTCGCCAGGACCTGGAGATGCGGCGTACGGGCACGAAGAACAGCCCCGACCATTGATCTGCAAGTGCTTTGTGCCCTTCGCTTCATCGCCACCGGCATTTACCACGGCGCGATCGCAAATGACGAGGACGTGGCGACGAGCCTGTCCAGTGCGAGTCGCACGATTAATGCTGTCGGGGAAGCGATCGTCGAGCGCGTCGGTGTTATGTGGATCACCTTCCCCTGCCAGCGCGGAGGAGCCGGCCGCGGCGAAGGAAGGCTTCTTCCACATGGATTCAAGGTTTCAAGGCTGCCTACTTTTCCAGAAACGACTTTTGCACCCTCAACGTCATAGTGGTGAGGACAATTTTCATCTTATTTAAAGTTGTGCATGCCGTTAGTAGAGAATGCGAAGGAGGAACTTGAAAGACAGCTTTTGGCCACTGCCCCATTTTTTAACGACATTTTCCGTGGCTCGAACTTCAGTGATAGTAAAAAACGCAGTATTCGCGGTAAACAAAGTTTACGTCTCTATTTAGCTTCGATAGAAGTGACTTGATGACACACACAGAAAAAAAGGTTCATCGTGCTTCATACTTGATCGCGGTACATGCCTTGTATTGAAGAGATGTAATCCATGAAAGGAAACCAGACGTATTGGGTGCGCCCCAATTTCACAAACATTGATATGCAGACAAGCAGTAACTGCCACGTATGAAATGAGAGATAGAGCTGTCGAAGCTGCGCTTCAAAATCAAATGTAGAGAAATAAGTTCGCTGCACCACTGAATTACGGTTGTACTGCGTGTGGCTGGCTGTATTGCTGTTGCCGACTTTCTTCCACTGCACACAACACTTTGCAGGTATCTGACCAGCGTTGCGGATCACTGCTCTGGTACCTTGAGTTTGTACTACATGACATCTTTGCGTGGAGGGCATCTGCTTTGAGCCGGTGCTTAGGCAGTGGACGCCGTGGTAGTTGATAGGTATGCAAGCTTGAGAATGCGTGTATGGTGTTTAATGTAGCAAAGGCATTAGTCATGGTTCTTTTATTACTTGCTGCGTGGTTCCCAACTTCTCAAGTTTGTTTTATCCTCTGAATTTCTGCCCCATATGTTAGTACTGGCAGCATACCCCAGTTGTACACTATCTTCTCTGGTAGCGCCAGACTTTCCTTGATTGAAAAAATCTCTCGGCCACATATCTTACAAAACAAATCGCACTGAGAGCCCAGGCAGCACACAATAATCCATCTCGTTCTCAGTGTATAATTGCAACTTGTCTTTCTGTGGTCATGGGAAAGACTGCTAGTGCAATAGAAAAGTCAAGCATGGAAGAAACTTCCATGACGACATCGTGTGATCCTTTATTATAAAGTGGTGAAATAGTATAAATAGTAAACATGTCACGATACAGAAATGAAGTGCTACATTCAGAGGCTATGTTGATTAAAAGAATGGATGAAATTGAACTGCCTTAAATGTGCATTCACAGAAACAAATCATATGTATATAGAGGATAGCTTCTATGAAAAAAAGAAATACAAATAAGCAAGCACAGCCTAGTGCTATACAGAAATAAAATGAATTAACTGACTTGACTCAAAGGTGCTTCAGTCATAGTTCATAAAAATAACTAAAAAACAATCCGAACCATTGCTAAAGAAATTTGCTGTCACTTTATATTTACAGCATAACCACAACAAAACACAAGGAAACCAAGGAAACCAAGCTGCGGCTACAAATGAAAGCACTACACCTTCTTCACCAAAGTCACTCGCCCCTCCTGGTCTATGAAAAAAGTTAAAGGTTGCACTTCAGCATCTTCATTGTCCTTCCCCCTGACGAAGGAATCGAGCTGATGCTAAACCATTTGGAAATAAACCCATTTTTTTTATTGGAGCCTTTCAAAGCTGTAATTAGCTAACCCAACCAGACAAGCAATTTTGTGAATACGTGTAGCTGCAGAAAAATGAAAAGGCAATACATATCACTGACACAGTACCTTTTAAATTGAGAGAGGTACGGTACATATTCAAGTGTATATTTATATTATGCTAATCAGAACACTGTCATGTGCAGGACTCGGTGCATAACCTCTGCAACCTTGGCTGCTTGTCCCCAACCCTGGAGTACATCCTGCGGGATCCCCTCCTGCCCGATTCAACCGCACCCACTGATCACTGTGATGC
>JALIZH010022796.1:0-36543 GCA_030522465.1 Rhipicephalus appendiculatus
ACAATTTCCTTCCCTTCGTTTTCTCGGCGTGAGGGTGGTGTTTTCGGTGTTGTGAATTTGAAATACTAATACGGGAAAAAGGGCTTTTCCCTTTAGTGTCTCTTTAATGCAATGTCTTCGCCTTCTCGCCCTGTTCCCTTCAGTTAGTGCGAGCTCTGCAATACCCCCCCCGACCACCGCCCCCCCCCCAAAGGAGGTCCCTGGATCCGCCCCTGGCTGTGTTAGAATAATAACACTGCATACTATTTGCTACATCGGCTTAGACAGCCATTTGTGAGTGAAATACGCCAGAAGCTCCTTCGGCGAGTCGTCGGAGAGTGCCTGGAGGGCGACGATCGCTCACCTGAAGACAAAGATGCCATTTTGACTGTGAGGGTGCACATAAAACGTGCGACCGTTTCACACGTGCAAAAACGCAAAATACCACTACATAAAATAAAACCAATATGAATATCACCTTGGTACGTGCTTCATCTCTTCGTAATCAGATAATAAAATACTCTTGTTTTTTATGATTTTCACGCGGAAAACATGAACGCAATTGTGGGACTATATTGTTTAGCGGAGGCACACAGCCACTTTGGCTCCGTAGCCTTCCCTTCATTGCCAAGAAAAGTTGTCTGCAAGTATAGCAGCACACCTGTTTGTCATCCTAGTTCTCCGTGTTTTTTCGGTGATAGAAATTACCACTTATGTGAATGTTTTTCCTGACCTTGCAAGATTCGTACCATCAAGATTCTGCTGTAGTTTACCTCATATGGTGTGCTAAAATGAGGAAACAAATGCTGCGAGCATTGCTTTGGTTCTCTGAACATTTGTATCCCATATGCTGCTGCATCACACTACCACAGCTGTTGAATTCTATAAAATTCCTGCAAAATAGAAGTATTTATGTTTATATTGTCCTTTATATATAGAGAGCTTGTCTTTCTGGAAAAATAACTAGTGTGAAATTCGTTTCTAAGAACATAGTCACTCATTTACGATACTAAAAAATCTAAGCAATTCCTAACATTCAAGCGCGATTGGTGCCAGGGGTAAAAGTATGGTTGGGAATACTGTGTAGTTTGTGCTGGCTTTAACTGTGTTCTGTGTTGTTGCAGATGTGTCTATACCTCCTAATTAGCATTAAAATATTGCATGCTTTGAATATTGCTTAGAGGGCATGCCAGCAGCCTCGTCATAAAAATAATTTATCATTTTACACTTGTATTGCAGCCTAATGCACTATGAACTTGGGATGGCGAGGGTGGTGTGGCCATGTCTAGACTGCTACTTGGGATTGGTTGTATTGAAATGTATGCAATTGGGAAGAACGTAATGGATCTCATTGCAACTATGAAATTTCACTCAACGTGAATAAATTGTGGTTGTCTTATAAATCACTGGTTCAGACTTATGTACTTTATAATGCGCCTTTTTTATATTTACGTATTTGTCCGTACTGAGAGAAACAGTTTTGCAGATAAGTTGCTGCAATGCCGGGTAGTGGAACTTTGATATGGCACTGCAAGATGTCAATATATATTTCTAAATGACTCTGTAAGGGACTGTAACATTATATCTCGAATGTGTGAGATTGTATTCCCTGTAATCATTACGTTTTCATTGTGCAAGATATTAATAGTTATCTGTGAATGACTATGTAAGTAAGTGTAACATTATCTGCTGAATGTATGACGTTGTTTTTTTCTGTCTATCATTATGCTTTCATTGCAGCAGTATAGAAACATAGTGGCAAATGTGTAAATTGTGGCAGTAATATAAAGAAACAGTTCCTTGCGTTGTGAACATCAATTTCCTCATAGTTCTGAAAACCAAATCTATGTTGCCATTGTAATCCTTATAATTTTTTTCCTTTCATTATAATAACGTGATAGCGTTAATGAGCTTGTTTCGCCGAAATTCCGGTGGTGGCGTCGCTTCAATGTCGGCGTCGTTGGTTGTCAGCGTTGGTTGTCAGACGTCACAATACAACACGTAATATCGCAGTAATATTGCGGGGTACGAGCGTACATTGCCATCGGGCGTCAGAAGATGTGTATATCATAACGAAGTTGTGGTTCAAAGCCGTCCACCCATACAAAAGGCACGCGTCACTGCGCGTATTCCCTTAGAGGGACCGACAACTGCCCAGAACATGAACTGAGATGACTCCACTGAAGGAAAGATTGTGCGTCGCACTGACTCAAACCAACCCTGTTTTTTTTCGTGAGAGGTGGATTTATATTTTTATTTCTTCATCGAAAGACGTGAAAAATGACCTTTGGCGCCTCTGGTGGCAAATACATGAACGAATCGATGTACCCTGTCATGTGACCGTTGATTGCTCTAGACGGTTGAGGATCTTCTTGTTGGTATTGAAATATTGTTCGTTTCTTTATATTAAAAGATATTACTCCATAAAAATGTATACATAGGCCTGCGTCAGTAGTATGCATGTAAGCGGTGCTTCCTTCGCGTGACGTAACGCTCGTCAGCGCGTCTTGAGCAATTTTTCAACGTGCTCATGCAACCGTGCACGCAGTTTGCAGGTCGCTAAGATTTTTGAGCGACATAATTTTTCTATCTACGCTTCGTCTCAGAAACGACGCGCACTGCTACACGGCGCGGCCGTGCATATATGCGTAGTGACTTTTTCGGTGACTTGGCTTGACTTGTGCATCAAGAGAGTTGCACCCACCACCTGCCTAGCCATTGCTAAGCAGCCACTCTGTGCTCTCGGCCATGACTCTTGTGACTGTGGTGGTGGTTCACATGGTGTTCTGGTTCGCATAGTGCGTGCTTCCCTACTTCATGAAAGTGACCGGACGCGGGACGCGCGAGGGACGGACACAGCCGGCCGCCATAAGATGTTTCGCATCTAATTCTGCAAGTTGAGTCGCGCCCGTCCGTTGCTTTTGGAACGTTACCTTCCGATGCGAGGTGTTCTATAGGGCCAGTTATGAACAACTCGGTAGTATTTTACTCATGAAGCAAAACAGGGTAAAGGATTATTTTATGTGCTGTCCTAGCAAAAGTTTATGGTCATAACCACCAGCCTTTGCTGCCTTCTCTGCATGTTAATACTCAGTTCATGCGTCGAATTCAGTTTAGCGCCGCCAAATAAAAAAAAGTGCCCACTTATAGATGTATAATGTGTAAAGACGTTTACTGTTTGGTACTCGGCAACGATGCACAACAGCGACAGTCAAGACGGATCACGAGCGGAGCTATCTCACAAAGGAGCCGAAGAGGGCGACCCACTAGAATGCACCGGAGAGGACGATGCAATGCAGAGTTCCAAGGCTTTGCTACAATTGTAATGTTGTTGTGGAGGTGAAGGAGAGAGGAGCGGATACGTTAGATAATAATAGTTAAGAAAGGGAAGAAATGGACAACCACCCATTTGTAGCACGGAGCCACAAGGAAATCCGTACGGATTTCTCAGAAAAGAATTCGTCCTGACCAGGACGAATTGGCATAATAATAGTTGTCGAGGTTTCACGTCCCAAAACGACGACACGATTATGAGAGACGCCGTGGTGGAGGACTCTAAAAATCACGACCACCTACGGTTCACTCACCTTATCTAAGCAGTGAGCACGCAGGCCTCTATAGCATTTTACCGCATGGAAATGTGGCCGCCGCGGCCACTATTCGATCCCGCGACCTTCAGTCAGCAGTCGAGCACCATAACCAATATCCCATCACTGTAGGTAATGCGGTAGATCAAGAATTAAACTTTTTTGGGTAAACTTGCTCCACGCGACGTAGATGTCACTCAAAGCACGAAGGGAGAGCACAGACGCCGGAATCTTATATTGGGTGAAACGCGTGAGCTCATGATTAATGACGACGGCCAGGGGCAGGACTCATCATTCTTGGCAGCGTATGCGCTCGAACTTTTGTAGGTTCTAAAGCAGACAACACACGTTGCGCCTGCAATCTGATTAAAAACAAGATTACCCGCTAGGGAATCGGCGAAATTGCAAAAGGTGCGGATAAACGAAGGCCCGTTTTATCTGTACAAATTCACATGCAACTACTACTACTACTACAAAGGCGGAAAGGCGTTCCGCTGTCGCCGGGGCGAAAATGGCCATACACCGCTGGTGCTCGTCGCATGGTTTTCCGCTCACATGAAGCGTGTCAATTACTGGTGAATTTCGCCGTTTCCGCCCTATCAAGGCGAAATGTGAATGCGTATTTAGAGATTTCTTTCTGCTCGATGAGAGTCACCTCTGGAGCGTTGATCGTGACGGCGCCACTTATAGCCCAAACAAAGCCAAGCAGCCGATTTTCAGTAGCCCAGATATAGCCACATAGCCAACTCGCCCAAGACGACGCCAAACATTTTTTTCTTCCAAACCTGGCAACACTGGTAAAGGCGACTACGCCCTGCAGGCCAAAGTGCAAGTTGAGGAGTCAACGCATCGCAACGAGTGGGGCGCTGAGCGCGCACTTTGCGCCATCTCGTTGGTTTGCTGGTAAGGCAGAGAACACGCTGATATTCCCCCCGAGATTGGCGTACCGCCAGCGATGAATGGTGTATATAAATAGCTCGCGGTTACTATGCTGAAGGACGTGCGCTTCTGTGGCCTAGCGGTTCCGTGAGGTGGCCCGTTCGATTCCGCGCGTCGGAAAATATTTTTCAGAATTGTTCTTCTTCGTGGCTTTTATATATATATATATATATATATATATATATATATATATATATATATATATATATATATATATATATATATATATATATATATATATATACGGGGCACAACGGTGATGGCGACACCGACGGCAAAAAGCAGCCGAGAGTGTCCATGTAATTGCTATCGCAATAAAACGCGCAACGATCACCGCCGGCCTGCCAATCGAGTGATCGAGCCACCGCAGCAAACGCGGACCGTTGCGGGGGAAGGACAAGTTTCAACATGAGCGACAAAAGTGCCGCCGTACCGCCGAAGTTGATGCGTGCTGGCGTGCGCGCCAATGCGCGCCTGCGTTTCGCTCCTATTGTCGGTCGCATTTGCGCGAGCGTGTTGCTAGAAGCATCCTTATCATATGAGCGCCTTGGCTTGAAAAGAATATGCTTACCCAACTGTTGATAGCAATATATCTACATGCACGTACACTCGCGTTGCGATGTGGAACCCATTATTTTGTTACTCAATCACACATTTTCCGAAAGATAAAAATTAGCGATGGTTACCATATGCTGCAAAATCAGATTCACGGAATGCCAGATGAACTATCGTGTTGCGGTTTGGATCTAAACAGCCTTGAAATGTCCGCACGGCTATCTCCTGTCGACGTCCTGTTGATGTGCACGCATGAATTATTGAAAACGTCCATGTGCTAAATCCTTCAAACGTCTGTCGGAAGGTGTTTTTAGGACATCCAATACTAGCCGTCCGCTGCACGGGGGGTGAACTTCCGTTCTGGGACGAGGACGTTAGGCTCTTTTTTTGGACGTCGTCAGGATATTTGTTGTCCATTGGGAGAGCTCCATGAACCTAATACATAAAATCCAGAGCCTTCTTTGGGTTCCGCCGGCGCAGTGTGGTGCGATGTCCATTCATTCTAGCGCATGCCCGCTTATTCGAACTCCGCTTAATTCAAACAATGTCGTAGTCACCTTTGGGTTCGAATTAACGAGCTTTTACTGTATTACTCTGAGTGTTCTTCGGGCATTTAGATAATCTGCCCATCCAGTCAATCACTTCAAAATTGGCATTTTGGAAAGACTTTTTCAAAAAAACTTCCCCATCTCCCGCTAAAGGGAATCATCTGTGGATGCGAAGCAGCGGAGAGATTGTTAGCTTGAGTGGGAGAAACATCGACGCTCTCGTTTCACGGCAGCGGCCCGGGCACTCATCGCGGTGCTGCAAAGGATAGAGAATGAGGCGCACGCGCTCCGTCATTTTCATACCGCGGAACTACCGTGGCGCCCCCAGCGGAGTATGCAGCTGTCGCACCACCTGTCGTGCGCGCCACTCCGTAGAGGATTCCTAGAGGAAAGAACGGGGGGGGGGGGGGAACCATAGGAGAGGAGAAAGAGGGGACGTGCATGTGCTATGGGAAGCGGGAGCCGCTTCGTACAGTAGAGGATTCCTAGAGGAGAGAGGGGTAGAGGACGCGCATGCGCTGTGGGGATGTGGGACGTGGGAGCCGCTCCATAGAGTATAGGATTCCTACAGGAGAGAGGGGGGAGGGGACGCGCATGCGCTGGGTGTGGGACGCGGGGGGCCGCTCCGTAGAGGATTCCTAGAGGAGAGAAAGGGGGTGAGCGTAGGAGAGGAGAGAGGGGGAGGGAACGCGCATGACCTGTGGGGTGCGGGACGCGGGAAGGAGGGACGGAGAAAGCCCCCTCCCCAAACTCATGCAAGCAAGATCAAGGAATGGAGTCAACCTGGGCGACAGACACTGCCTGCCTAGCCATTGCTAAGCAGCCTATCTGTGCTCTCGGCCACGACTCTGGTGACTGTTGTAGTGGTTGACGGCCTTCATATTACTACAATGTTCTGGTTCGCATAATGGGTGCTTCGCTACTTCATGAAAGTGGCCGGACGCGGGACGCGGGAAGGACGCGGGACGCAGGACGGACATAGCCCCGAGCATAAGATGCTTCGCATCTAAAAAGTAACTTTGGGTGGTAAGGGTTGGAGATATGCGAGCTCGAAGGAAATAGCCGAGCTGTAACGCAGACTATTAATTTACTCTCTGCATTGAGAACCTCAGGCACGACAACGCTATGTCTCATTTCCACGCCTAGTTACCTAAAAAGTTAGGCAGAATGCGTGTGTCTTTGGTAATACACCACACTCCTAATGAACAATTGAGCGAATCAAAATTGACTGGTAACGCAAAGAGACTAAGGTGAACATTCGAACTAATTCACGAGTATGTAGCTTAAAGGGACCCTGAAACGGTTTTCTCAAGCTTTGTCAGCGTTTAGGCTGGAGCATCATCAAACCATTCGCACCACAAATTTAGCGACTCGCCGTATACCAAGGCCGCTACGGACAATTCTATCACACCCTCTTTCTCACCCCTGCCTTGCCTCCTCAGATGAGGCACGCTGGCATCGCTGGCGATCGCAGAGCTCTCATGAGCGCACTCGATGATTTGAGCTTCGCCCAGTGATAACCTCCGAGATCGCACGCCGACAGGTTGCTCGTAGTCTCTGAGACCATAACCCATTGCGCCCAGCAGCACGCACGCCATCTGGCAACAGAGACGAAGATCGCGGCGTGGCTGATATCTGCTCCGACAGGTGCCGCCACCCTACCAGCCGATCTTACTTACGCACATTCCGCAGCCAATCATATCAGCAGCCTGGGTGACGTCGCGCTTCCAGTGGATGCCGTGCTGTGAATGGGTGGTTGAAAACGCATTTGGCTGAGCGGCAGTGATCTGCTGCGATTCGCGGCTGTAAAGCGTTGTAATAAATTACACAGTTTACGCCCAGTGTGTTTGTGCAAAATTGTCAGAATCGTTTCAGGGTCCCTTTAACACTCAGGTCCCTCGCGACACAGTATGTTGTGCCAAGAAGCTTCCCAAGCAACCACAGATATCCCTCGAGAATCCGATATATATCCCTTTCGGCTGCAATGGATATCCACTCGAGGTCCGTAAATCTTCGCTGGAGTTGTATCGGATGTACGACAGATGTTGGAAAAAAATCACAGCATATCCGCGGAGTGATTGGTGATGAGTGGGCGAAGCTCTGGAGGTGCATCGGTAAACCGTGAATTTTCGTCCAGTACGTCATCAAAGACGTGACCAGCACTGTGTGTATATATACAAGAAATTTTATTTATTCGTAAATGGTAGCTAGACGTGGCTTCCGGGCCCCCCTTCATTATAACGGATTTATGGTCGGTGAAATGGAGGGATAGGGGGTTCTTATATGGCAACGTAGAGGATTCCTAGAGGGGAGAGAAGAGGTGAGCGTAGGAGAGGACGCGCATGCGCTGTGGGGATGTGGAACGCGGACGCCGCTCCGTAGAGTAGAGGAGAGAAAGTGGGTGAGCGTAGGAGAGGAGAGAGAGGGGACGCGCGCGCCGCTCCGTACAGTAGAGAATTCCTAGAGGAGAGAAAGGGGGTGAGCGTTGGAGAGGACAGATAGAGGGAAGGGACGCGCATGCTCTGGAGGGGTGTGGGACGCGGGCGCCGCTCCGTACAGTAGAGGATTGCTAGAGGAGAGAAAGGGGGAGGGGACGCGCATGCGCTGTGGGGTTGGGGGGACGCGGGAAGGAGGGATGGACTAAACCCCCCCAAACACATCAAAGCAAGATTAAGGAATGGAGTCAACCTGGGCGAGAGACACCACCTGCCTAGCCATTGCTAAGCTGCCCCTCTATGCTCTCGGCCATGACTCTAGCCACTATAGTGGTGGTTGACGGCCTTATTGTACAGCAATGTTCTGCTTGACATAGATGGCCCCAGCGCCCGCGGGACGCTCTGCTTCATTGGTGCACTCGGTGGCAACTAGAGGTGGTCTGGAACGCGCTTATTCTTCATGGTCATCAGCGTCATCGTCATCACGTTGGCTGTTCGGGAGATACTGCCGGTTACGCCTGACGCGGGACAAGGTTAGACTAAGAGGAGCTTCGCCCCTAAAAACATTTTTGCAGATTCACTGGAGATCCAGAACGGGATCCTGTCGTGGACATGCATATTTTGGACCTTATTCGTATGTTGTGCCTAAATGTACAGCCACGGCCACATCTGTGTAGAGCATGTGAGCAGCTGGTTATCGCCCTGCGGGGCGACACCTTGAGACAGTTGCGGGCTCTGACGTGGTCAGCATTACTATTAGGAAGTGCATGCTCCTGACACACCATGTGAGAGCCCGAAACTGCGGCAAGGTGTCGTCCTGCAGAGCAAAATCTGGCTGCTCGCGCACTCTACACAGAGATGGACGTGGCTGTACAATATCTCAGTGTGGTGGAACGCATGCTGATGTGGCCCCAGGGCTACACACGATGGAGCGAATGCAGCTGACACCTGGGAGCTCTCACTCCAGTAAATTATAGGTATTTGCACGCTAATAAAAAATACAAAACTGTGTGCATAAGGTCACACTCAAGAAAATAGTTGGTTACATGCCAAAGTTACATGAAATGTCTCTACAAACGAAACTATTGTTTCTCGCCGTTCTTTGTCGTTTTGAGAGCTCGTTCTCGTGCCGAATCCATTGCGTCGATGTGCTGCTTGGCTTATGGAGGATATTGCCATGAATCCAGTTATTGCGTAGCATGGCTTGGAGCCAAAGCAGCGGCAAAAAGCACCGCCATGGCTTCAACAGTCGTAGAGTAGCTCCAGCTACTATGCTGGCCATTGGCAGAAAGCTCGAAACAGCGACAGCCACTTGGAACAGCCCATGGAGCAGCAGCCACCTCACCCAATCCCTGGTCCCCAGGTATGATAGACTGCTTTGCCTGCTCCCTGGACCGGTTGCCCAGAAGAGTACATGCCTCTAGTGCTCATCAATGGTCGACGTTATCTGGCTCTCTGAAGTGAATGACCTGCGAGAAGTGACTGGCCTCAAACGCTGAGCAATGCCAAACACTGGCACCCGCCTCTCACAACCAAAGCCTGTGTTATTACGTACTCTTTGTCATCTCATTGGGATGGTTTGTTAAAGGGCCCGTCAACAGGCTCCTACTTTTTTATAACACCCCCCCAAACAAGCTCGCTAATTCGTACAGTAGACCGCGACGATCACGTTCCCCGAATATTACAGCGCTGCGCGCCGTGCAGACCCTCCGTTTCGAAAAACAATTCCCGCGCTGCTTTCCTACACCTAACCAATCCTCCTTGTACGCGCAGTGACGTATCGCCGACCTGACGTGGCACTGAGCTCGTCGATTGGTCTTTTGCCCTACGAAACAGCGCCTTGGCCCTTCGGTGATGCAGTTTCGGCCGCGCAGTAAGCATTTTCATTTTCCTGTGATGCCCTCTGCCGTTTTGTAGAGCCCGAGACTACCGGGAGAAGCGGTATTGCCAAGAACGAAAGCCTCCGAGATAAAGAGGCGTCTCGCTACTTTACCGCTAGGGAAAGAGTCGTCTCTTCGCATCGCGCTTCCTCCCTGCGCCGCTGACGCGTGCTCATGTGGGGGAAGCCCTGCTCGGTCGTTGGCTGCGCGCCGATGACGTATCACTGACGTCGGGTCACGTTGCCGAAGTGGGCGGAGTCACGACGACGGGCTACGCCTCCCCCTTTCTACGGCGGAGAAGGGGTGAAGATGCCGCGCGAAAATTTGAAACCAGCTGAAACGGATGTTCTAACCCCTGTAACTTCCTTATTATTGCGCGTATTCCCAAAATTCTTGCGGCAGCATGTTCACATAGCAATAGTGCACATATTTCTCTCTATAGCAATTTTTGGACCTCGGGGTTGTTGACGGGCCCTTTAAAATGTAGTCATTTGGTAGTATGGAGAACATCAGTCGTCTACAGGCTGTTCAAAAAATTGGGGGGACCCTTAAGCTTCGCCTTTGAGAGTTGAACGCGATAGCGATATCCTATCCGTACTTCCGTACTTCAATTCCTTAGTGCACACTATGTAATGCGTAGCATGCTTTAAACCACGAGCAATTATGCGCGGTAAATGCGGGACATGTTTTCGAAGTTTCTATGTACCCACTACGTGGTCTTAAGGGAATACTCGCAGTAACGTGTGTGCCTTCTGTAATGGGTACACGGCTTTGAACCACAATGTCGTTATAATAGTCACATCTTCTGACGCCCGATGGCTATGCATGCTTGTACCACGCAATATTACTGCGATATTACATGCTGTATTGCGACGCCTGCATACAGGACGCGCGTGTTTGCAAAGCATGAAAGTTATTTTCACTGCAATTCCAAGCGGAGGAAGTTCTTTTATATGTAATCACAAGGAGAAGCGTGGCTGCGTTTTTTAACTTCTACCTCTGTTATAGGCAATTCTAAAGCAATTGATAAGTTAAACAACGGCAAGTCTCCAGGACCGGACGGCTTGAGCGCTGCAGTGTACAAGACATTCAAAGATGTTATTGCACCTGTTTTGAAGGAGGTATTTAACGAGGCTTTTAAACGTAAACGACTACCACCATCATTTTTGTCAGCCCACACGGTCTTAATACCAAAAACAGAAGATCCGGTGAAATTACGAAGTGTTACTGCATATAGACCAATTAGCCTAACCAATGTTGATTACAAGATATTGATGAAAGTATTGGCCAGGAGACTCCAGACAGTTATGAAAGAACTGGTCGGGTCCCACCAAACCTGTGGTATAAAGGGAAGAAAAAATTGCGACTAATATACACATAGCACGATCAATCCTAGAAAGTTGTGACGCTATGCAACTCAATGTGGCCATGCTACAAATTGACCTTGAAAAGGCATTTGACCGCGTGCCCCACGACTTGCTCCTCTCAATACTTGAGCACGTGAATGTAGGGAGTTTGATCAGCAACGGAGTACGAATGGCTTACACAGGATGCACGACGAGACTGGTAATAAATAAAACTGCAGGTGAGCGTATACCTGTTCTCCGCTCAGTGAGACAAGGGTGCCCACAATCACCCCTGCTTTTCGCTATTTTTATCCAACCATTCTGTTTAAGCGTAATTAATAACAGTGCGATACGCGGTTTTAAATTGCATAAAGCTGAGGTCATCCTCCTTGCTTACGCAGATGACATCGCAGTTTTCTGTACAACCTATGAGAGTATAATGCACACTGTAAATGCCGTGAAAAGGTTTTGTGAGGTGAGCGGTAGTGCCGTCAACTGGGATAAATGTCTTGGGTTTTGGCATGGGGAATGGGACGTCACACCAAGAGTATTTCTGAACATTAAATGGCAGGAAACACCGGCGAAGTATTTAGGAGTCCCGCTCGAGTTCTACCGTGATAGTGAACCGTATTGGAGAAAAGAAGCACAGGCGCAACGCAATGAGGCAGAAAAAATGGAAAGGTTGGGGTATTTCAATATTTGCGCGGGCCACAACGTGCAACTTGTTTCTAGTGAGCAAGCTGTGGTACGTAATGCAAGTTTTGCACTGCAGTAGAATAAACATCCAGAATATACACAGAGTATTTGCAGTTTTCATTTGGAGCTCTGTCTGGGAAAAATCGAGCCGTACAAACCTCTTCTGAAAAGTACGAGATGGGGGGCTTGGATTAGTTCATTTGTACATTAGACAACTAGTCAGCCGTTTTCTTTTTCTGCGTGATGTAAATGTCCCTTTTTTGAGAACTGTTATACAACTAAGGCTGTCTAGAGTGCTGCCGTGATTTCTGGTATCGTCAGGAAATGTGCAAGGACCAATTCAGGGGTATCTAAAGGAAGTTGTTTCGTCCTTCCACTTTCTGTCAGTGCGATTTTCGTTAGAGTATCTGACTGAAGTCTCACGTAAGAAATTGTATAAAGACCTCGTCGACATTTTGCTGCCTGTGCCATTGTACCGGCAACTATACTGTGCAGGCACAGGACAGGATGTTCTTAAGCGTGTTAAAAGGATGCTTGTAGCGCCAGGTGTAAAAACTTTTTTCTTTAAATTACACACTGGTACTTTACCAGTTAAAACATGGTTGGAAAATAGGGGAATATTCGTCCCATGGGGCACACTGTTACCTATGCAACAAACCGGAAACAATTGAACACGTTTTTTATAGATTGCCGGAGCGGGGTTTTTTTCTGGGACATATTGCAGAGAACCTTGAAAAAAGAGTTACCGTTAAGTCCACATGGAATCCGTTATCTTTCTGTTCGAAACGAGGCTGGCGTACCTTATGACCTAGTTATGCTCCTGGGCCTGCATAGTATATGGCAAACCCGAAATGCCTTTGAGAATGCGGATGTAGAGGTGAGGTCTGTGCGAGAACATTTTTGCGAATCTGTGTGTCATTTTCTTGAGGTGCTGAAAGGGCAAGAGGATGTGCCGGAGTGGATTCCGCGACTTGAACCACTGTTACGTATGCCAAAGTTTTGATAAGTAGTCAGCTCAGAGCTCACGGGTCTTCATTGCACTTCGCAGTTGTACTGCTATTCCCTTGTATTTTGTCGAGTATGTGAACAGTCTTGTTATGCAAGGCAATAAAGAAAAAAAGAAGCGTGGCTGCGTGGTAGAACACTTGCTTCCCATGCAGACGACCCGGGTTCGATCCTCATTCGGACCCGGAAGTTTTTATTATTTATTTTATTTGCATCTTTCTCGATTTTTCGGTCACGGACAAGATGATTTTTCGCCCACAACCAACGACGCCGACGCCGGAATTTCTGCGATACGAGCTCTTAAACGCTACCCAGTCAAAAAATCCGTCAGGCTATCGGTCTGTTGCCTGTCGTTATATGTTATTTTGGCATGTCGGCGTTATCGGACGCTATCGGCGTATCGGACGCTATCGGTGTATCGGACGCTATCGGTGTATCGGACGCTATCGGTGTATCGGGCGCTATCGGTGTATCGGGCGCTATCGGACGCTATCGGCGTGTCGGACGCTGTCGGCGTGTCCGAGGCTGTAAGAGGAGGAGGAGGGTGAGCGAAGCTGCTGCTCTCCCCCCACCCTCTGCACTGGGCCGCAAATATTAGGCAGGTTCAATTACCGGCGGCATTTCGTTCTGGACGCATACCTTCAGGAATGAAACGTGTAATTAACTTCCCAGCATTGATCACATTGAGAATTGGTTGCGTGCCTCTCACGAGGCAGTTTTATGCGACTTGACACCTCGCGGTGGTGCCTGACGCAGTATCCCCCTACCCCTCCCCCGCAAGTTTATGAAAGCAAAAGGCTATTTGCTTCGGTGACCAAAGGCGTGCGCACAGGGGGGGGGGGGTGCGGACGCCTACCCTAGTCACCAAAGAGGAAGGGCGCAAAGTCAGCCCCATACATTGACATAATAGGGAGGGGGGGCGTTGCGACGAACCTTCACCCCCCCCCCCCCCCTGAAGGGGAACCCTGGCCACGCCTACGTCTGTGAACACCTGTTAGTCTTACAACTTGAAGCTTGTGGTCTGCAAGTCAACATGTGTGCTTGGTGGCTTTAGTTACTGCAGATAAAATGCACCTATAACTTCAAGTTCTTCAGCATCAGCAGAAACATATGTTAATGGTCTAGAATTGACCACTGCCTCGACTTCTGCTAAAACTGTACTCAGTTGCTCAAAGTTGAAGCTACCTTTCCCTGACGTTCTCTGGAGGCAGCCTTTAACTGTTCGTATCATCCTTTACCAGAAGCCTCCCCACCATGAAGCACGCTCAGTAATAAATTTCCACGTGATATGACTCATTGCACAGAAGTTCTGAACTTGTACGTCTCGCAAGATCTCGTATATGGACTTCAACTCAGAGCTAGCTGCTTTAAATGTTAGAGCATTGTCGGAATATAAGACACTTGTTATTCCACGCCGCGCGACAAAACGACGAAAAGCCAGCAGAAATGAATTGACGGTCATATCACGGCATAATTCTAAATGAACAGCTCTAACTACTGCACATGTAAAAACAACAATATAGGCTTTCACGGTGAAATCTCCTTTCACAAACACTGGCCCGGCAAAGTAGACGCCGCTGACTTGAAATGGCTGTGACTGGGACACTCTGTCCTTTGGAAGAGGTGCTGTCGGCGTCGAGGTAGCATTAAGTCGAAATCGCGCACACACAACACATTTACTAATCACTTTCTTCACACACTGACGTCCCTTAAGAAGCCAGACCCTTTCACGTAGTTCAGCGAGAGTAGCACTAACACCACCATGAAGAATGCGTCGATGCATGTCCTTCACAATGAGGTGCGTGCAGTGCTGGTCTGGTGGCAGCAGTGCGGGGAATTTCACGTCGTCCGAAGTCGTTTCGTTGTCGAGGCGAGTTTTGATGCGAAGGATGCCTTCTTTGTCCAAGAAAGGATGAAGGTCTCGTATGTGCGAACTTTTCTTAAGTGTCCTGCCATCAGACAGTGCGAGGATGTCTTTATTGAATGCCCGCAACTGCATAGTCTTCAGCCATACTTCTTCGGTTGTGCGTATTTCTTGAGCACGAAGGGGGCCCTCCCATTGTGGATGGGCGTTCTTTCGACAATCGTGGATAAATCTTTTGACCCATGCTGTTATCCTAACAATCTTCTGCCAGCTACTGTACTTGTTCGTGTCTAGTATGGGCTCTAATATTGCACTCTTAGACATCAGCACAATCTCCATTTTGTTTTTCACTTCGACTAATGTAGCTTTAGAATTAGCGGTCTCCTCTTCCCTCTTTGGCCATGTTTCCGGAGCCGCAGCTAGCCAATCGGGACCGTACCACCACAAGTTATTCTCCTTGAGAATACGTGCTGACAAACCTCTTGTTAGAAGGTCGGCTGGGTTGTACTTCCCGGTACAGTGACCCCAGCAACTTGGTTCTGTATGGGCTTGAATTTCAATGACCCTGTTACAGACAAATGGCTTCCACTTTGTTGCTGTAGACTGAATCCAGCACGAGCAGATATTGGAATCAGTCCAACAGTAGTATGGAGTGCTTCGTGGTAGTGTGTCTCTTAGAAATGCTGTTAACCACCTAGCTCCGAGGCAAGCTGCCACCAATTCAAGTCGTGGCAACGTCAGCTGTTTTAGTGGAGCAACTCTTGCTTTTGCTAAAAGCTGTTGTACAACGCTATTTTCTACAGCACCTTATTGATTTCATCATTGCATAGCATACCATCATGCAGAATGCAAGTATATGTTTTCATGTCTTACAGCCTTATTCTTGTTTTTGCCGAACGAAAGCACTCGAACAGCCCTTAAAAATATTGGTATAAGGATAAGATATCAAAATTAGTTTTACCCAATTTGCTGTCACCAAATGCAATTGTTATGTTCCTTCGGAGAGCAGCCTTTACGTACAGATGTCCTTCATCAAATGTATTATTATTATTAGAATAGGCTTAATTGCGCACCTAGCAGTAAAGTATACATTCATATTAACCAAGTTTTATACTGTGCATATTCTGATTTGGTGTGCTAACAATTCTGCATCTTATAAAAGTGCAGAAGAGACAGCCTTGAATTTGAACACCACAGTGAATGTAACTGCGCACGTGCCTCGGAGTGTTCACTCTTGCTGGAAAACCTGAAAGTAAAGAATTTCTTTTTAGCTCAAGGTAACTGCAGACTGACACGTTTTCATTGAACAACTGCAGCAACGCCATAGCCAGGCTTTGTCTCCTTAGGAAAAATAGCTTGGATCCAGTACACAACCACTAGAAATGAAAATTACTGATGCAAAAAAAAAACAGCAGTGCCGAACTAGTCCGCACAACCTAAAAGGATTAGCTGTCCAAAAACATCATACACGACAAAGGCAAGCTGCCTCTGTGCACAGTCATGCCCTTCACGGGTTGGTTCGTACTTAAGAAAGATTTTAAGGTGCGAAAAAGACCAAACACACAGAAAGATGCACAGATACATCTGTGCTCTGCGCATGTTTCTGTGCGTTCTGTTTTTTTTTTTTTTGCACCGTTCAATCTTAAAATAAGTTTGTCGTGAACATGAATGACAATGTACCGCTTTCAGTGCAATTATGAATCCACACTGAAACGATCAGTTGTTTCACATATTAGGCTAGCAGCAACTAGTCGCATCACCTGTACTTCATGTTCCAGAAGCATGCACTGCAAGACCGACTAGTGGGGGGTTGTTTTTCCAGCATGAGGCCACCATGTTTCTTGTGACAATAACTGATATTAAATCAAGTTTTATTCTCTTATTGGCAGACAGAGATGTGCTATGTTTTCTAGCTTAAAAATAAAGTGGGCATTCGATTTCCATTCACTTGTGCCTATAATGCTCTTTGTCATTTTTATAATGTGAATGTGCATTCAATTCAGTTATATGTTATTGTGAGAACAAATAACGAATGATTCTGCGGTGTTTCTTCTGCCACTAGCCTAATTTGGACACCAATCGTTTCAACAATTACATTGGTCCAGTGAAGCCTGAATTAACGAAAGTCGCCTGTACTTAATTACATTCAATTTTATTTGAGCGTCAGAAGTTCTTGTTCAAGATGCCTGTGAACATCCTCTTCTCTTCTCTTGGAACCCATAACAATCCAGATGAGGCCTGCACAAAAAAGAAAAAGCAATCATGACGTTAAAAGAAAGAAAAAAGCACTTACAGTTAAACCTCCACAGTTCGTGGAGTTGGCAGCAAACCATGGGGATCTGTTGCCGTATTTTCAGTTATTGTGACCGTGTGTGAACAGGCGTCTCAAACTAAATTCAACACGCTATCATGCGCTTGACATGAGGCCATTCGTGCTATGAACTTCTTGCGAGTGCGAAGCAATATTAGACTGCAAGGCTGGTGAAATTTCCCTGATAATTGATATATTACTGCAAGCTTTTGATGGCATGCCATTCGATCATGTGGAAGTATTTTCCTTGTCAGGTAATGTGCTTTTGCCTGCAAAGACAGCAGTGTTTTTCGAGTGACTTCTCACCTCTGAGAAGGTATGTGCTGTGAATTAATTGAGCTGGATTATGCTAACGCATTAAAGAAGAACCTACTCGTCCCTTATTCACTTCTCAAACCTGCAGACTGTTCCACTTGTGTGTAGATGGCGAACATGTACACTGAGTCAGTTACTTTACCTGCAGGGTTGAAGCTTTAATACTCTTAAGAAGATACATTGATGCAGCTGCTGTCTCTATAAATAAAAGCTTGCCACTTCCTGACCACTTGTCAAAATTTAAGAGCTTGAGGAAGAAATTGACTCCCTCATTTTAACCAGCACACCCTCCAAAAGCTATCTCGTATGTTATGCTTCTGTCTTTGACTTAGCATAACCTGAGCATCCACTGTCACCACAGCAATCCTGCATACTTCAATGCATCAATACTGGAACCCCGCCCCCAATTTCACAGAAGCCGTACCTTATCGACGACAGCTTACAGCAGATGGTGTTGAGAAAATATTATACCTTTGGGGACCTGATTCTCAGCATTCGTCATCCTATCGTTCACTAACAAACGCCCTGACTGAGTGCATAAACCGCACCTTGACCAACACGCACAAGAAGGGAAATCTGGGCTAGTTGGATATGGTTCATTTTCGATCAGCTTACAGCGCAAGAAAAGAGGAGGACGTAGACCAAGGATGTGACAACACGAGCGCTGACTGTCAGCTAAATTTCATTAGAAGGTAGGGCACGAATAAATACAGAGGCCAACCGGCTATCTACAGAGCAACTGCGCGTGTGCAGCAGAGTCATCCAGGTGATAACTAAAATACTCAGGGCACGTGGAACATGTACGTGCGTCAAAAAACATACATACAAAACAAGACCAATTCAAGAGAATCGACATTTGGGCTAGTTGGTTGATATGCATGGTATAGCTGTTATTAAGCGCTTGTCTTGTGTTCCTTTCTCGTTTGTCTTCGTTGAAGTGCGCTTAATAACAGCTATACCATGAAGACCAATTCACTAACAAACGTGTGACGCTGCCTAATCTAGCACCAGTCAAGACAAGTTACAATTAAGAAAATGCACCTCCTTTTCGCCAAGGGCAACAGACGGATGGCTTATACACCTTTCACCTTCTCGGTTGATGAACAAGGCCTTCATCATCTCCCTCGTGTTCTGATGCTTATGGCGGAATAAACAATCTGTTTCCCCTGCCATCAGTTCACAACCACATTCTCTGCAGTGTGAAGGCAGTTGCAAACCACCTGCAGCCCTCAACGATGACAAATGCTCTCTCAATCTAATATTTACACATCGTCCAGTTTGGCCAATATAAACACGCCCGCATGACAACGGCAACCTGTATACAACTATCGGCTGCTGGTAAGGCTTGTAATTCATGTTCCGAGAAGCAGAAAGATAGATTCATTAGATGCAAATCAGGTGGTGTATACAGGTTGCCGTTTTCATGCGGGCGTGCTTATATTGGCCAAACTGGACGATGTGTAAATATTAGATTGAGAGAGCATCTGTCATCGTTGAAGGCTGCAGGCGGTTTGCACCTGCCTTCACACTGCAGAGAATGTGTTTGTGAACCGATGCCGGGGGGGGAAACAGATTGTTTATTCTGCCATAAGCATCAGAACACAAGCGAGATGATGAAGGCCTTGTTCATCAACCGAGACGGTGAAAGGTGTATAAGCCATCCGTCTGTTGCCCTTGGCGAAAAGGAGGTGCATTTTCTTAATTGTAACTTGTCTTGACTGGCACTAGATTAGGCAGCATAACACGTTTGTTAGTGAATCGGTCTTGTTTTGTATGTATGTTTTTTACGCACGTACGTGTTCCACGTGCCCCTGAGTATTTTAGTTATCACCTGGATGACTCTGCTGCACACGCTCAGTTGCTCTGTAGATAGCCAGTTGGCCTCTGTATTTATACGTGCCCTACCTTCTAATAAACTTTAGTTGAGAGTCAGCGCTCGTGTTGTCACATCCTTGGTCTATGTCCTCGTCTTTTCTTGCGCTCTAAGCTGATCGAAAATGGAACAACATGCATGCAATGTAAGTGCCAATGATCACAAAACTGGAACTCTATTTTACTGTTTATTATGCACACATAGACACTTTTATAGACACAATACTGCCTTGGTCGCAAAGAAAAACTTTTCAATAGCCCAAATTTATGTTGCACTGAGAAAGCCTGTCAAATGACTCGCCATAGCACCATTTCTTCATTATACCATGCCAAAACACGTTATGATGCTCAACACACCCAGTCACATCTCCTCCTAGGAAGCTTGTTTGACCTTGCATGCCTGAACAAAAAACAAAGGCACCTGCATAGAGGAGCACAGAGGCAGTTGAGAGACGGAGAGAGAGAAACGAAGAGGAAAGGCAGGGAGGTTAACCAAGCTTTGGCTCGGTTGGCTACCCTACACGTGGGGTGGGGGGAAAGGGGGGAATAATAGAAAGACAAGGATGGAGAAGAAAGAAGATTAAGAAAGAGATGGATGAACAGTTAGCTTGAAACTACACAACACGAACTGGCGCTGTTTGTTCACAGGCACTCGTGAAGTCCAATGGTCCTCAAGAAGCACAAGAGTGCTTTCATGGCCTTGTGCATATGCGAAACCGTAGGCCAAGGTCCCAAAATCTTCTTTTCTCTCAGTGGTCTTGAATCCAGATGACGGAGCTTGGCTTCCATACCACGTCATTGAGTCTGCTATGATGGGCAGTGGCATAAAATGTGCTCGAGCGTGTCCTTGCAGGCGCAAAAGTCGCATGCCGCACTGCTGGCCATTCCAATGAGATACGAATACGCATTCATAAATGCCATGCCCAACCACATGCGACACAGCAAAGTTGCGTCGCATCGTGAGAGCCCGGATGGCAAACGAAGTTGCATATTTGGGTCAATAGAATACAGACGCGCGTTGGAAAAACCCTGCGTATTCCATTGTAGAAGTGTGATACAGCGAGCAAGTTATTGCAGTCGCCGCGCAGTGTCCGTTCTCAAGAGTGGTATGGGTGTCCGCAGACCTTGGCCGTGGGTCGATTGTGCAGCTTCATCCGTGCGGTCATTGCCAACAATTCCGCAATGACTCGGCAACCGCTGAAATATAATAAGTCCTTCTTCGAGCGCTTGGTGGTAGTCGTGCCTTATGTCATACACCGACTGTCCGTGTAATCCATGCCGTAAAGCTAAGTGTAGAGTTTGTAAGACTGACCTCGAGTCGCAAAAGATGGCCCATTGATTAGGTGGCTGCTGTAGAATGTATTTGACCGCACCTTGAAGCACTGCGAGTTCCGCTGCTGTCGATGTCGTGATGTGAGAAAAAAACTTGAATTGTAACAATACGTTACCAGATGAAACAACCACTGCTCCAGTAGAGCTGTTGGAATTAGTGGAGCCATCAGAGTAAACATGCATGCGGTCAAAGTAGATTTCGTCCAACAGACGCAAAGACAACTGCTTCAGGGCTAGCGATGACATTCGTGCCTTCTTAACGATTCCAGGAAACGGTAAGCACACGTAAGGTTGACAGAGACTCCACAACGCAGATGCCGGGCGCATCACAAGTTTGAAGCCAGGCAATATGTCGTGGTGTTTCATCACAATACCGCAGAATGAGGCATGGGGCCTCCGCGCTGGCAAACACGCTAAATGATGTGACGGCAGCCATGATAAATACCGAATGTGGCCTCTCAGCGTCTCAACAACGTTATGAGTTGTGACCAGCTGTTCTTGTGCGATAGCGATAGTTGCAACTGTCGATAAGCATCTTGGAAGGCCAAAACATGTCCGAAGTGCTTGGGCTTGCACGCTCTGTGGTGCATGGATGTTAGTCTTGCATGTGTTGGACAGTACAGGAAGGCTGTACCAGAGAAATCCAACAAAGAGGGCTGTGTAAAGCTACAGTACTGAGCACACAAATGGGCCCCATGATTTTCCGGCAACAAACTTAAATAGATTCTGAATGCAAATTAGCTTTCTCTTCAGATGTGATACATGCGGACTCCAGGTTAGGACGCAATCCACGATGACACCTAGGACTCTATGGCTGCTCTTATAAGGTCCATTCCACGCCAACTGTCCCAACCTTGGCCATCTGCGACTTGCTTGAAAAAAATTCAGGACTATCTACTTAAAACGACAAGTCGTCCCTCAAAATATTTTTTGCGAAAAAAACTTTGCAGTACCGCAAGCCGCATCTGAATTTTTTTCGGAAAGCTCGAAACCATGTCTCGTAAAACGCGTTGTCAAAAAATCCGTTCTCCCTAATTTAGGTTAGCACAAATTTTTCCCTGTACAACAATCGTAGGCTTTTTATTTAAAATCAGTTTTGCGAACTTTCACGCTCTCGGGGATTTTTTATGCGGCCTTGAATACGCGCAATATGATCCATGTTGGGGATTTTTTTTATAGAAAAGTAACATTCAGCGAAATGTGATATTTCGCGTTAGCGTATTGCCACGAAGTTTTACTGCAGATTAAAAATAATTTGAGACATATATAGTGCGAAATAAAGTGTGTAGGTGGCGACAAAGTTCCAAAAAAGTTCATTTTTGCACATGTTTGGTCGTAAATTCAACATTGAGGTGGTCCTAGTAAAAATATTCTGAATAGCACATTTACTTGCAACCTTCATCGGCTACTCACTGAAAAAGTTTTATCAAATTACTATTTGTTTTAAGAGAGAAAAATATTTTTGAATTTGCATTATACCACACTCTGTGTTTCCACGTGTTTATAGGTCGTATCAATGCATCCTAGAGGTAAGTACAAACTGCACGGACGCGGGGAACATCTAGACAACATAATCAACTTTGTCCGTGCTTATTTAAATTATTTACTAGGTATTATTATCCTGAGTCAACGATAAATGCGAACTCTACTAGACTGTATTTAACCACATGCAGCTGGTCACTGACAGCCTGCATAGTATCCTTACGCAGCACCGGGAAGTGGTACCAACGTGTGCAACACACCGTTACCTATACGCTCAGATTTAGAAGTAGGAAGAACATTGCGATTAATAAAAGGGTGTATCGAAAAAAAAAACAGAGAACATGTGCATCGCGGATAAGTCGCTATTAAAACCAACATAATCGTATATAACTGACCATGTTTCGTCAGTGTTGGTTCATAACTGCAACTTTGCTGCCATGCAACACCTCCTCTTTTTTTTGTTTACTTCAATCGATCCTTTTTTTTTTACGTGTTATTCCTACTTCTAAGTCTTAGCGTATATGTAACGTGTGTTGCACACGTCGGTACCACTTCCCGGTGCTGCGTAGGGATACTATGCAGGCTGTCAGCGGCCAGCTGCATGTGGTTAAATACAGTCTAGTAGATTTGGCATTTATCGTTGACTCAGGATAATAATAGCTAGTAAATAATTTAAATAAGCACGGACAAAGTTGATTATGTTGTCTAGATGTTCCCCGCGCCCGTGCAGCTTGTGCTTACCTCTAGGACGCATTGATACGACCTATAAACACGTGGAAACACAGAGCGGTATAATGCTAATTCAAAAATATTTTTCTCTCTTAAAACATATGATAATTTGATAAACTCTTTCAGTGAAGAGCCAATGAAGGTTGCAAGTAAATGTGCTATTCAGAATACTTTTACTACGACCACCTCAATGTTGAATTTACGACCAAACATGTGCAAAAATGAACTTTTTGCAACTTTGTCACCACCTACGCACTTTATTTCACACTATATACGTCTCAAATTATTTTTAATCTGCAGTAAAATTTTGTGGCAGTAAGCTAACGCAAAATATCACACTTCGCTGAATGTTATTTTTCTATAAAGAAAATCCCCAACATGGATCATATTGCGCGTATTCAAGGCCGCATAAAAAAACCCCGAGAGCGTAAAAGTTCGTAAAACTTATTTTAAATAAAAAGCCTAAGATCGTTTTACAGGGAAAAATTTGTCCTAACCTAAATTAGGGAGAACGGATTTTTTGACAACGCGTTTTACGAGCCATGGTTTCGAGCTTTCCGAAAAAAATTCACATGCGGCTTGCGGTACTAAAACATTTTTTTCGCAAAAAATATTTTGGGGGGAAGACTTGTGGTTTTAAGTAGACAGTCCTGATTTTTTTCAAGCAAATCGCAGATGGTTGAAAAACCTAATTAACCTAATTTCGCAATGAATGTTTTTCATATTGTAGAGAATCATTTTGAGCTGAAGAAGCACTGCTGTGAAGTATTCCTGCTTTATGCGCTGCACCTTTTGCAGATGTATGTGGTTGAAAAGCAGCGTCTATTCCGGCACTTTCTTCGTTGGGGATTTGGCTGTTCTTACAACAAGCATTCCGTGGCGCGCGTCCACTGCCACATGTGCCAGGACTGAATGCCATGCACGAGACGGATGCACTGCCACTTCTCTGTTTTTATTTCCCTGAAGGCTTTCAAGTCAGCACTTGGAAGGTGAATCAGCGTCACATTCTGTAGCTTTGTGTTGAGAAAATCTACCATGTCTTTCGCACATTTAATAACTGATGTGGCAGAGCTGCGGAGATTGTGTAAGGCTGCGTTATGCTTGATGACACCCCGAATTCCATGGCAAGCATTCTTGCTGTCCCGCTGTAGAAAATAGCCACTGTACTGAGGCGTACTTGGTCCTTGCAAGTTCGTAGAGCTGGTATCTGTTCTTGAAATGGCTCGTGGCACCAGCACTGATGTATGTAACATGTGCATATAAAGGAGCAACACTCTCGAGCCACTCGTGCACCTTTGCGAGAGCGTAGCATGCGGGGGGCAGAGTCGTGGCTAGTGTCATCGCTGATAAAAGCGCAGCTGCGGGTTCCTTTTCTAGTCGTGACGCCGCATGTGAAGATGGAGACTTGGGTTTTTTGCCAGTGATATGACCACACTTCTCCTGGCAGAACTACGGTTCAGTTTTCTACGAAGTCGAAATGCAGGGGGATGCTGCCTTTCTCGAGGGATTGTTTTGCTTCACTAATGGCTCTGCCCTGAACACGCCAATGTACTCATGCGGAACCCATTTTTTAAAGCACTTTTGAAGCTGTTGCACGGATGTGTCCGGACTTACTTCTTTTTTGATCAAATCTCCTATCTCCCAGGTTGCGAACACAACTTCCTCTTCTTCTGGGATTCCTAGACAAGGTGCCGTAATAACTTAAGGTGTGGGTCACGAGTCACATAAGCATAGCAAACACTGTGTGGACGGCAGTTTACATATGGTCAAATCATGAAGGTCTTCAATACTCTTTTTCTGACCAGTGGTTATTTCTAAGGCCCGTGCACTTAGCTTAACCTTTGCACAGTACGTGCACACGCAAACTCCGTGAGGCGAGGCACACACAACCCCTTTTAGCCTAAAGGAGGAAAACTTCGTGAGCCCGATACCTGTGTCAGGGCGAGCCGCTTTAAAAAGACGAAATGTTTCCCGAATGGACCTGGTCATCCGCCATTTTGAAATGTACTCTTTTTGTCCTTTAGAATTAATTTCAAAGACATCTTTCTTGTTTGGCTGTTTGTTGGGTGCACTTCAGCTCATCTTCAGTATGTTACTTCAAGTACTTCAGTGCTGCCTGTATGTCTTCTGGGTTCAGCTTCGATCTGGATTCCGCTTCAGGCGAGCGCGGTCAGGTTGCAAAAGCGTCGCTTGTGCCGCGACGCACCGTCTGCATTATCACATTACAGACATGACATGGGAAGCGATAATTATCCAGCGGTGGATCCTCTCCAGCCACCTCCTTTCTGAGGCGTATGCAGGCTCGCATGCGCGAAAGATTTTCAGAGCGATTCCTGCGAAGAGTGTGACTCAGCATCGCGGCATGCTCAGTTGCTGGGACCCGTGTAGAAGTTATTGTGATTTGCATAAAAAATGTAGTAATAATTTGCTCTTCCAAACCAACTGCAACTGTTCCTGTTTTTTTTTCTGTCAATCCGTCAATCCACAGAACACATTCACGACCTAAAAATAATTATAATGGCAACTATTGCTCCATGCTCGCTCAATGTTGTGGTTACTCAGTTTACGTCAATTTGGCCACTTTCCGTGCTTCATAACTACAACCTCACAAAAATAATCCAATATGTTTTTACAGATTAAGTTAGAACACAGGCTTAGCTTTGATTCTGAGGAGTCCAAAGAAAATCAAAGATGGCTTTTTTTTTAATGATCTTCAAATTTAGCATTTTTTTTTTACATGTTCTCAGTTGAACATTTCTGGTGAACGTTTGAAGTCACTCGCAGCAATTTTGTTCGGCACATTTGTTAACCTAACATATGGCAATGTTCTCAAAAATTTTGGGAAGTCTGGCATTTATACACATGGAGGAAAAAAGAATTTAAATTTGAGCCTTATTGAACTTTGTCCCCATTTTGCGATTTTTTTTTCTTAAAAGAACAGCAACAAAACTCTAAAGGAGTAACGTTTTGTTGACGCAAACTATCCGTAGTATGTGGGGAAAATTTTTCAGACCTACAGCTACAATAACTTTTTGTAGAATCTCATCAAAATCCCATTTTCGCGACATTCGAAAGAGGCGGTTGCGGCTCAGTGCAGACTTGTGAATTTCTTTAAAGAAGGTGAAAATTTTTTTTCACGAGACCAAGAGTGGTTTTGTGGTACTGGGGACTCGGACAACAAAATACAATTTTTCCTGCCAAATTACAGGGGGTCGGCAGACATGCACCAGTGTTCTTATCTGAACACACTCTAATATTTAAATAAAAGGTTTAACTAGTGTGAAAATCATAACTTGACCACCCCAAACCTCACAATCATAAACCTGGCTCTTGGGCAGCATGGTGCAGCACCTGAACAAGCTACACTATGTACATAGATTTATAGCAAATGAGAACACTGCACTGGATGAATTGATAGACATTTCATTTTGATTATGTGTGCATGGAACTATAGTCATTCTTATTTGTCTGGAAGGAATCCTAAGCCAGCATTTTGATTCTGAATGGGCCTTTTCACCAGGAGCGAGGTTTGAATATTTTAGTGCACTGTCGTAGTGCATTTTACCAAGAGAAATGCCTCGATAATTAACCCTTTCACTACTATTGACGAATATAGTCGTCATGAGATTTTGTAACATGACCCACGACGACTGTACTCGTCATCAACAAAAATAGGTCCCACAAGGAACCAATGATGACCAAACTCGCCATACTTGTGTTTCTTGAGGCTAAATGGCCACACTTGTACACGTTGGGCCATTTGTGTCTCGGCTTTCATTTTTACAGCCATTTTTCATTGTATTGCCATGTGGTGAAGCCACCTTCCAGTTATCTTTTTTTATGTGGTTAATGAAATAGTGTAACCCCATTGAAGTGAAAGAATGGCACCATTTTATACAGAAAAAAAAGCTCTACAAATTGAGCAAAAAAATTTTTTTTCACGGTAATTTTGGCACATCTTTCTTCTTTCCTTACAGAAGTGAAAGGATTTAAAAAGTGTTTTTTTAGCAGTGAAATCCACTGCTTAATTATTCATCCAATCACTTGGAAGTAAAGAATGAGAGTTTTCAGTGGTGCGAATCTTGTGCACACAGTGCAAGATAGCATGCCAAAGCAAGGAGAAAAACTTTAAAATGTCGGGCACTCATGCCACGTGATGACCACAACTTGTTGAAAACTGGTGCATGCAGTAAAGGCAAACAAAGAGACAGGACAGAAAGGCAGTAACAATGAAATTGATAGACTCACGGTCACCCCTTAGTTCCACGGTTTTTTCGATGGTTTAGAAATATACTAGGCAAGGAGTAAAGCAGGTTGGCTAAGCTTTCAGGTCGACTAACCTGTGAAAGGTTTGTGCCCTCATTAAGGAAAACTTTTTTTTTTAATGTGCATATGACAAACAATAGTAAACACAGTGCCCAGAATAAAAATAGGTGTGTGCCTTGCAAAGTGGGTGTGGTGTATTAGCTACCTTGAACGTGAGGAATATCACATATCAGGAAAAGTGGGAGGTTAATTAACCTTACATTTAGGGAACAAGGGTAATCTCCTTTGAGCGCCCTGCCAAGAATGTGGGCGAAAACCGGATTTCCACAACATACGTAGAACTCATTGATGGCCTAGTGCCTTATGCATACTTGGATGCTTAGTTAAAGGATGTGCAAATAAAAAAAAAATACATGTTCACAAGAGAAAGTATGGGATCAAGCTCAGACTCACACTATTTATTCATGGACAAAACCACTGACTAAGAAAAATATGGCACCAAGAGCGCATGAGCAAATAGAAGAATGAGATGCGTAATTACAGATGCGTAGGCAAAAACACCTTCTCTCGACTATAGAGGCTGATGGAAGGGTCTCTAAGGCAAACTAAGGAATTTCTGGCTACTGTTATGACCGGGGCCTGGGCCCACGAAGGAGCGGCGTTCCCTGTTCTACGAACAAGTCTCCAAGGGGCTGATGGCCCGCTGACAGACGTTCAAAGACGTGTATTGTCCTTCCTAGCCGGGAAGTGAGGCGCCATGCAGTCCGACGCGCAAGGTGCTCGGGCGAGACGACCGCAATGGTTTTCGGTCGCGACGCCTTTCTTGAGGGGACAACGAGAGCGCCGCTGCGGATGACAATCCGTCCCGCTAATTGCGTGTCGAGCGGCGGACCTTTGATGCGTCACGTAGTGCGAGCATGGGACCCCTCATCCTGCAGCCTTCTCACGCCACCACCTTGGTGCCACTGGTGCAATGCTGTGGCGACACCCCTGTCTGGCACGTAGACCTGGGCGGGTGTGGGCGGCACCGTCGGAAGTGGCGTGTGTCGTGTGATTGGACAGCACAATTTGGACATGTTCCCCCCATCTAGGGATCTGGGGAAAAGTGACTCTTTATAATGAGCCCCCGTGGGCTCCATGAGTGGGAGAGAGGCTGCAGAGGATTCGAAGATCTTCGGAGAGCCTTCGACACGGGTCTTCGACGAGATCGTCACGATGTAGCGAAGTCTTCGTGATGTAGAGCGAAACGCTCACCATGTAAATAATGTAATTAAACCTCTGTACAGTTTCCCTTCAGCCTCTTCATGCTGCCTCGGCATCTTCCTCCCGGGTCTCCGGTGCCTGCAAAGGCCGGTCGCAACGGCTGGGGCCAGCTGCGGGATACCACGACCTGTATCTCGAGCTGTGACACCCCCGGTCGCAACAACTGGTGGCAGCGGTGGGATACCACGACCTGTATCTCGAGCTGTGACACCCCGGGTCGCAACACTACGCATCTGTAATTACACATCTCATTCTCGTATTTGCAAATGTGCTCTTGGTGCCATATTTTTTCTCATACACAAAATGAGATTATGCCATAGCCCAATAACATTATGCTATGCCATGGTCTCGTGTTGCGTTTTTCTGCTCAAGGATAAATTCCACATTCGTCAAAATGCTTTCGTGGAATGTGTCTCCACAAGTAGTGCCACCTAGAGGCAGAGCAGGAGGAGGAGAAATACGGAGTGACAAAGTGTCACGAAAGAGGTGCTTGTAAGGCTAGTACGACAACACTAGTGGCGAAGACATTGGCATACTAACTACCATGGTGTCTGGTTGCAGAAGCAAACACAAACACATCTCACTTGATGACCCAAATGCTTGATTCCCCAAAGCTTGTGTCAAGGGGAAGCGTATCAAGCCCTTTTATTACATGCAAGCACAAACGCCCATTTTTCAAATTGCTATCGTGAAATGTGTCAAAGCTACTGCAGGTAATGTACAAAGAATTACAGTTAAAACTCAATCTAATGAAGCCCGATTTCATGACGTTTTTGATCTAACGAAAAAATTTTGATTCCCCGGCAGGTGCCCATAAGGTTCAATGCTGTCATCAGCCTAAATTAACAAACTAACTTGGCCACCAAAGCCGATTTAACTATGTTTTTACTGAAATAATTGAGTAAAAGAGCAGTAATTTACTTATAACTGACAGAGACCGGTTTTTCTTTGAGCTTATTCTCTATTGCTACCGCGTTAAAACATCTAGGATACCTAGTCACAGCCCTAGCTGGACACCGAGCCAATGCACTCTACAAGACTTGGTAGTCGGTAGCAAGTTATACATGCCAAGTGGTTCTAGTGGTGGCGGTAGTTGCTGTCATTACTTCATGGTTTATGCGGAAGATAACACTGGTCACCTCCTCGCAACTTTCTCACTTGGTTTGACCGCACAATCGCTACATTCGTTCACTGTGTCATTGAATGTTGGTAGACTGTCATAGCTTCACGTGACCATAGGCATGCGCAGGGTGCCCCATCAGAGGCGGAGCGGGGCAAATATTTATCGCAGTGCCCCCCTGCCCCCCCCGGTTGGTCGAGTCCAAACGACAGTATGTTTCACAATGATGGAAAAAAAAATTGAAAATGAAGCAATGACGTGCTTCCCACAGTGGCTGCCTTTGGTTCCTGGCTTTCCTGATGTAAAGATGGGAAGCAAACAGTTCTTGGAAAACAACATCAGGGGTCTTCGGCCGCCATTATCGTCAAAAGCCTGCGTGGCCGTCATTGAGTAAATGTATCAGGCAGACTTTGTGCCCCCCTCCTAGGTAACCCCCCCACCTGCCACCTTGTGCACACCCCTATGCACGTGACCTGCAACACACGCACATGCCATGTCCGGGCCACCTTTGTGCTGCTTTCATGAATTTTTCATATGCGTAGGCATGGGTTGATGGCAAAAATAATGTCATGGTTGCTTTTGGGTATCGCTATGTTGCAATTTTAGATATCAGAAGAGAAAAAAAATCACTTTCTCGATTTTACGAACTTTAATAAAACAATCCGCACATGGTCATCACTTCGTTAAATTGAGTTCTAACTGTAGCACCAGATGCTTGTGCATCAACCACGTTCACACAGTGAAATGTCACTGCAACCTTTCATTGTTTTGTAGCGAATCTATTTGTGCTACATGTTGCTTCCGATTACTTTATCTATGAAAATGAGTGGAAGGGGACAAACATTCCCTGAAGAGTACAAGAAGAAAGCAATTGAGTTTGCAGGGGCATGAGGAATCCTGAAGTAGAATACAAAATTGAGCGAGTTGGTATTGATTCATAATTAGGACTGCGTAGCGCTCACAAAAGGGACAAGGGACAGGAGAAGTGCACGAGACATGCCCTGACTCTCAGCTGAATTTTTATTCCGAAAAACACGAAAAAGTAAAGTAAACAAGAAGATATCATCGAGTCACATGACTAGTGCTCCAAACGAAAAATGAAAAGAACATCCCTGGCTGCCACCCCGTAACATAGCATGCGCACGAGTTTTAAGTTGCGTTGCCGCACGTGCCGACCAAAAACTCTTATTCCCTATTCCAAAGCTTTATCGATGGCTGGCTAACGCATCTTTCATAGCTTCTACTAATGTGGAAGGCCTCTATAATTTCTCGAGCAAGCTGCTCTTTGTGCCTGGAAAGAACCATGGTATCAGTAAAGCGCGGGGTATACCCGCACTCCCGACAATGGTCTGCTAAATGGTAATGCGTCTCTTGTGTTAATGAACGCTTATGTTCACCCAAACGAACATTCAGGCACCTTCCACTCTATCCAATGTAAGAACTGCCGCACGACAATGGGATCTGATGCACGATTCCTGCGTAGCAATCAACAAAGTTGGTCATGTGTCTTGTACCACATTTGCTGTTTGTTTCTTCCGACCCACTCGGCTGTGTGCACTTGTTCACGTGGGCGCACATGCCGGACAACTTGTTTGGGGAGAAAAAGACGACGTCCAACCCGTAGCGCTTAGCGACGTTTTTTAGGCAATGCGACAGCTTGTGTACGTAGGGTAAAACAGCGCATCTTCAGTTTGTGCAGTCTCTTGCTGCACTGACTTTTTTGCCCTCATCAGTTTTTCACACGCCTTTGCAATTGCGACGTCCGGCAATCCAGCTCTCCTTAATCCAGCCACTTGTTCTTCAAAACTATGGCGGAGACCGTGTGCGCATGTTCTTTCTAGGGCAGAGCGGATGCAAGAGAGTGCTATCCCCTGTTTGATCAACATGAGTGGGTAAAATTTGATCAGCATGAGTGGAACAAACATGAGTGGGTAAAAATTTCATTTTCAGGTCTAGAAACTTAATAGACTCTTCTTTCATCATTTCAATCGTGAATTTGACACCGAGCCCACATTCCTTAAAGACTTTGAGAATGTCTATGCTGCTTCTCGTGTAATCTGTGCTATTAAAGGAGCACTGACACAAAAAATTTTGCACCTTATTTTTTTTGTTGCAGTAGGCAGCTTATGACCCACTTATCACGGCTGGAAACCTGACTTGAGCGAGTGCACAATGGTTATTCATTTAGAGACGTTTTTAGAGCGCCCAGTCGCAGTTTCGGTTTCAAAGAGCACCTAGCTAGGCAGAAGCAGTTCCGGTGGCAAGATAAATGCAGCTGGCCACGTGACCACGCAAAACTATGACGTGGGCGCCACGCGCGCGCGTGAGCGGGTGCCACATTGACAGTCAGCACAGCCAGAACACGCAAAGCCGCAGGCAAGGAGGAAGGAATCGCAGGCAGCGCAAGCGCAAGGCGTGTGCCAGCAACCAGCCAACACAAACTCGTGACGTAGCTTTGTTTACATTGCCACTGCGTTGATGTCGGCGTCGCGGGGGGCTCCGCAGCTTGCTCAGTCGCACGGCATGCACTTTAAAATTGATTTTAAATATGTTCTAGGCTATACTTGCCCTTGATATTTCGTAGATGTCGTGTATGTATCCACATAAATCTATCTCGCTCATTATCTCGCCTTCGAATTTTGTGTCAGTGCTCCTTTAAAGAAGACCAAAAAATCATCAACATACCGGTACATATGACCTACCATGCCCTCTCAGTGCTCAGCCAACCACCTATCTACCCTACTCAAAAACATTTCACCAAGTACAGGGGCGACCCTAGACCCTATACAGACGCCACTTTTCTGTATGTACAGGTTGCCTTCATGTTGTACAAAGGTAGACCAAATGTAAACGGACAGGAGTTCTAGAAAGGCCTCTACTGAAACTTTACATCTCTCATAAAATGCATACTCATCACTGAAGTCACAAATGCACATTTTGACACTCTCCATAAGTTCGTGTGGGAGCGAGTAGAAGAGGTCTTCAACTTCAACACTGATTGCCTGGCACTTCTCTGGGTTGATTTCTCTCAAACAGTTTGTCACTTCTAAGGAATTAGCTACCCGAAAGGGGTCTTCAATGTGTAAGGAGGCTAGCTGCGCCTGCAGGTACCCTGACACAACATGTTGCCACGTAGCCTTTTCAGTGACGATTTGAAAGGAATGTCTGGATTGTGGGTTTTTGCTGAAAAGAAAGCCTCCAGGAAACCTTTGCCAGCCTTCTTTATTCCCACTGCCAAGTTTTCTAACTTTGAGCCGGTTAACAGCGCCAAAGCACTTTTCTTCTTTTTTGACAGTTCTTCAGTAGACTGCACGAAACTAGCACAGATTACACGAGAAGCAGCATAGACATTCTCAAAATCTTTACGGAATGTGGGCTCGGTCTCAAATTTACGATTGAAATGATGAACAAAGAGTCTATTCAGTTTCTATACCTGGAAATGAAAGTTTTGCCCTCTCATGTTTGTTGGCGATACTTCCCAAAAACCATGAAATTGTTGCTTGTTTTCAGCTCTAGCCATTCCAAGCTTATCAAACAGGGGATAGCACTCTCGTGCATCCGCTCTGCCCTAGAAAGAACATGCGCACACAGTCTCCGCCATAGTTCTGAAGAACAAGTGGCTAGATTAAGGAGAGCTGGATTACCGGACGTCGCAATCGCAAAGGCATGCGAAATGATGAGGGCAAAAAAGTCAGTGCAGCAAGAGATTGCACTAACTGAAAGCAGCCGTACGCAAAAAAGATGCGCTGTTTTACCCTACGCACACAAGCTGTCACATGGCCTAAAAAACGTCGCTAAGCGCTACTGGGTGGATGTCATCTTTTCCTCCCCAAACAAGTTGTCCAGCATGTGCGCCCGCGTGAACAAGTGCACACAGCCGAGTGGGTCGAAAGAAACAAACAGCGAATGTGGTACAAGACACATGTCCAAGTTTGTTGATTGCCACGTAGGAATCGTGTATCAGATCCTGTTATCGTGCGGCAGTTCTTACATTGGACAGAGTGGAAGGTGCCTGAATGTTCGTTTGGGCGAACATAAGCGTTCATTAACACAATAAGAGACGCATTCCCATTTAGCAGACCATTGCCTGGAGTGCGGGTGTACCCCGCACTTTACTGCTACCATGATTCTTTCCAGGCACAAAAAGCAGCTTACCCGAGAAATTATAAAGGCCTTGCACATTAGAAGAAACTATGAAAGATGCGTTAGCCAGTCATTGATAAAGCTTTGGGATAGGGAATAAGAGTTTTTGGTTAGCACGTGCGGCAACGCGACTTAAAATTCGTTGTGCGCATGCTATGTTACGGGGTGGCAGCCAGGGATGTTCTTTTCGTTTTTCGTTTGGAGCACAAGTCATGTGACTCGATGATATCTTCTAGTTTACTTTTTCGTGTTTTTCGGAATAAGAATTCAGCTGAAAGTCAGCGCATGTCTCGTGCACTTCTTCTGTCCCTTGTCCCTTCTATGAGCGCTGCACAGTCCTAACTAGGAATCCTGGAGGCACGGCACGAGTTCAAAGATAATGAGAAGAGCTTTTGCTACTGGTGAAACCACAAGGATTACATCATGGCATGCAGCAATCAAAAGAAGCTCCTCAATACAAATTACAACCACGTTATAGTGGCATGCTGTTAAGCAGTCGGACCGCTCCCTTTTCATTTTCAAGGGTAACTGTACACGAATGCGAGCGCTTGGCTCACCACAAGTGCTCGGCTGGGGACTGTCACTCATGCTTCAAATTCATGTCTTGTTCTGTACACGCTGCAATACACACTACCATTTCCAACAAACGAATTGTATCCCCAAACACGTTTGCATCACTAGCCAACAAATCTAGTCACGTTTCCTGCTTATCTGTAGTTTTAAGGATAGATAACTTGTCGCTCAGCTCGGCTTCTTGAAGAAACCATCCCTCATAACCAGTCGTGCCGAAGACTGGGTACCGCCCACACCCCAAGACTTTGTCCTTTGTGACCAGGCGGTTGTCTTCTAGTTGGCCAAGTGCGGCTGAGAGGACAATGTTGTGGTGTTTTGTTTTTACACAGTGCTTTTGTTATGACTATGTTGTGTCGTTACAGTCTCTCCTCTCCTCTTTCATTATTTCGCACCCCATTTCCCTTTCCTTAGTACACGCTAGCCAATAGGAGTCTTTCCTCATTAACCAACCTACCTTTTTCCATCTGAAGGATAAATGCTTAGGCAAGTTGGTACTGAACCATTTGACCAACGAACAGGCTTTTCTGCCTCTTTTCTGCGCTTTGTGACATAATCGCAATATTTCCCTACACTTTTTTTTTAAAGTCAAGTTTATTAAATAGTTCAGTTGAGTTACATGGTTAGCTTATTACAGCAGGAGGTCCCACAATTTCAGGGAAACTGACAGGGGTACCATTTATGCTTACATGAATGGGGTAATTGCAAAAATACAGCTAAATTATACGGACGTGTAAGCAATAATGAACAAGCTTGAATAACAATAGCAACAAGATCAGTACATAACATAATGGCAATGTTCACAATTGAACAAAAAATGACATGAAAATATTCAAAAGCAAGCGAAGAAACAGGAATAACAAAAAGCAAGATTAAGCTGATCATGATGTGATGGTGAAAAAAAAAACTGTTGGTAGACGTTGCATTTCATCCACTTCGATAGCATAGTGCATAGAACGGATCACGCAGCACGCGTGTCACACGAGAACTATCGATCGCGACCGAACTCCAATCGGGGTTGAATTTGTCGACAGGGATCCGTTTCCCCACACCCTCATCTCGCATAAGTACGTTAATGCCGATCGGGAAACCCGGTCCCGATCTGAATACCACCGAGTGACACCCGTAATGAACCAGCTCACTTTGCCGCTATGATGAACCTAGTCTTGTCGCATAATGCCCGTACCTGCCCAGACGATAATTAGTTAGACAGAGGCACGCTTTACGGCGTGACTTAAATTAAGAGGAATGAGCAAAACTTACCAGCCAGGCGAAGCACTCGGGTTGCTTTGGTATCCATCCAAAGTGTCATCATCGCCGTTTTACCCAACCTCGTACGGGACGGTCGGGTTCACCGGATCGAAGTATTGCACAGTGGGCATGGTCGATTACCGCTGAAGTCGAATTCAATCTCATATCCTACGAAAACAGGCATTGCAAGTACACCAACGGCGTGCTCAGGCGTGCTCCTACCGCCGGCAACACAAAAACTACGGCTACGGATTCGCATACGACTTCAAGTGGTCGGAGCGGTCACTTGTGTGTTTTCATTCGTCAAAGCGTAGCCTTCGAGATCGGTACACAATAATCGGAGATAACCGACCACATAATAATCCAAGAGCGCTCGTCTTGTACTTGTGTATTTTGTGTGTTTTGCACTTCCAAGTACCTTAAAAGACCCAGCAGAATGTAAAGAAAGCAGGAAAAAGTGATACACTGCTTAAAAAATGCTGCACCGTACTATCTGTGCATGAAAGGTAGCACACAAAGTAAACCCGCACAGCGCCGCGCCCTTCCTAGTGTTATTTCCTTTTGTTGTCTGAATTATTAAATGCCAATCAACTCAAGGAGGTCGACAAACGCTTACTTTAGGCGCAGCCGTTGCGATCATGGGTAGCGCGACACGTTGTGTCAGGTGGTGTTGAAACGTTTTACGTGTCGCCAACTTCACTACAATTGCTGAAAACTAACAAATACCAGCAGCCATATCATGCATTTATTTGGTAACACACTAGACGTAACGTTACGGTTACACGTGACTCTTGATTGCCTCTTGGGTTTGGTCGGCTTCGGAGCAAATGACCTTATTGATGTGTTTATGTTGAAATGTACGTGGGCAGCGGGCAGAGAGACTGACTATGTACACTGAACACATTAAACACAAACATGCGCCACAGCGCATACACGGCAGCCAAAGGCCAAATGCTGCAGTGAATCTTCAAAAACGGCTCCTCATGCCTAACACATGTAGTCAGAAAATGTGACCCAGCAATAAGTCACGAAGCTTTTCAAGACTCCAAAAAGGT
>JALIZH010022797.1:0-5000 GCA_030522465.1 Rhipicephalus appendiculatus
CTTGGAGAAAAGGCGGGAATAAGTGCGCACATGTTGCAGAGACCTGCGCACGACAACACAGGCGGTGGCGTAAAGCGGGACTCAGGCCACAACTATTTGTGAATGATCCAAGCGGCTCTTCCTGTTGTTATCAACCGCTCTCTCTGTGTGGTAAATGCTACGAAAGGACTAAAATCTAGCAAAGAGAATTGTTTGCAGTACAACGGCACAAGATTCTGCATAATCCCATTGGATCTCGGAGATTACGGTAGCACCATGCATTCTTGTTCTCCGCGACGCCTCGCTAACCGTGCAAGATCAGTTTGAAGGGTGTACATTCTATTGTTCTAAATGCGAAGCATTTCTTAAAGAACTTCTCTGACTTTGAGCGTATCTATCTATCTATCTATCTAGCCGCCTACGACTTTGCAATGTGCTCTCCTGACCGTATCGCTAATGGGACGCATACCAAAATTGGTATGGCGTAACATGACTATAACGAACATAAATGACTAGTCATATCATGAAAATCATGATATATTTGTCATGAACGGCATGGTGAACATGCCATGGCCTTGGTGCTCTTGCGGCCCTTTCGTTAACTCGATATATACCAAAATGACGAGACAGTTTTGTGTGACTAACCTAAATGACAGGTGGTAATATGAAAATCATGATATGCATGTCATGTACAACATTATTTACGTGCCACGCTCGTGTTGCACTCGCGGCCGTTTCGCTAGATTGATATATATCAAAATTGGTATTGCGTGACGTGACTGCATGACGAACACAAATGACAAGTCCTAACATGCAAATCATGACATGCATGTCATGTAAAACATGATTTGCTCCTTGCTGGCTGCTTAGCAATATTATAAGTTGCTTTTTTTTATTAAAAGGCAGATGCTGATGCCAGATATGAGACTTCAAATTCTAGCTTTTCATTTTAATTCTGTGCCAGTATTCACTAAATGATTCTTGTGCAAGAACAAAAATTTACATGTGCCGCTTCATCACGGTGGCATGCAATTTCAGCAAACAAGAAGAGCTTTTTCAATCAAGAAGCACTTAAAGGGACCCCGAAATGGTTTTTGAATGTGGTCAGCGTTTAGGCTACAACAACATCAAATCATTCACACCACGATTTAAGCGACGCAGCGTATATCAATGCAGCTACGCCCAATTATAGTCATACCCTCCTCCTCGCCACTTATTAGGAGCGAAGCTCCTTAGGCCGGCACCCCGCCGTCGCCGTTGAAGCTCCCTGGCACCGTGCCAGCTGTGGCGTCTCCCCCTCACGCGGGAGCACGGTGCGCGGGGGGAGGATAAATGAGTTTTATGAGCGCTGGAACGCGGATGGCGTCTGCACGATGCGCAAAGCGCGAGAGTACGAACGCATGCGAAACAGAGGCAGATTAGTCTCCCTCTCCCTCTTTCTTAGACTCTGCCCTCTCCCCTCAAACTGGAGAACGCTCGAAACCATCACTTGAGTTTTGAGTTTGAGTTTATTCAACCACGTGACAAGTACATGAAAATACACTGTATGCGTGGTTTTGTATAAAGGGGAAAAGGCTGCATTTCACAGCTTAATTGACTGACCCCTTCACCCAGAAAAAAAAATCTAAATTGCAAAAACTTAAAAGATTACAGGCAGCGGAAAGCGACAATACAAAGAGAAACACGCATGTGGCCCATGACAGCAAATAATAAAATAAAAACTCTGAAATACATACAAAAATGTTCAAACAAAACAATGTATGAACGAATGAAACTCAGTAACTATTTCAGAAATCACCCAACATTCATGAATAACACAATCAGCGCATCCAATTTAACATTTCAGTTTTAGACAATATACGCAGATTATCAATAGTTAATTTCCATCGTACTCGGAAGACGGTAACATAGTGTTTCGAAACCATAGTTTGTGCGTGGACATGGTAAACGCGACTGGCAGGATTTGGTCGCAAGGCGTCCAAAGTGCGTAAAAGGATACTTCCTCTGCGTATTTCTGATTTAAAGGCTGACAGAAGTCTTCACCCTGTCGTCCGCCCAGTGGTTGGTCCGTAACCGTCCGTTGCCTGGACAATGAAACGCCGAGTGTGCCGAACGCCACGTGCGTCCCATTTCTTAGGAGCTTCGCTCATGGGTTGTATTCGTAGACGGAACAACCGCTAGTTTTTTCCCTCGTCAGCTCACTAAACAGCCAGCCGTCGCTGGCAACCGCAGCGCACTCTATGGGTCGAGCTTCGTCGAGTGCGCCCGGCACGCTCGTCATCGGGCAATAGAAACGAAGCGTGCTTAGTGTTTGAGATCTTCATCGCCTGGTGCTGCCACACTACCAGCCGTTCATACCCACCGCGGTGGTCTTGTGGTTATGGTGATCGACTGCTCACCCGGAGGTCACGGGATCGAATCCCGTTCACGGCGGCCGCATTTTCGAGGGAGACGAAAAGGGTTGAGGAGATAAGCCTTGGATGCCTCATTAAGCGCGAAAGTTGACCGGCGTCGGCGACAACACGAGTGATGCAAAAAATCGTCGCTTGATGACCGCACCACATGGCGTCATCGCTACATCACTATGACGTCACTATAACATAACATCACGCGTCGTCTCATGATAGCGTCATCGCGTACAAGACATTATCGCTTGGCCAAAGGTGGGCAATGCAAAACAAGGTGAGGTGCCTCCGACCCTGGAGGCAGTGCGAAACCACGTTAGGCACGGAAGGCTTTCGGTGGGTGGTGGGGCAGGATAAATACATCTGCTGAGATGAAAAATAAGGTGACTTTCGCCTTCCAGTCGTCTTAGGTGAGCACAAACGAGATACTGAGTGGCACTCTAACGCCATCGAGCCGTGTTTACGCGTTACTACATCCCCCCGCCTGCCGGCACTTCTTTGCGTAGGATACGTTTCTAAGCGCGTAGCACTTCAGGGGCCCGGCTTGTAGTCTATACGAAGAGCTCATTTGGTGTCATCACGGTTCAATCAAGAGTCCAATACAGACCTAAAACAAGGTTAGAAATGATCAAAACTGGGTTAAAATAGGTTACGAGAGGCTAAAATAATATAAATAACAGAAATAACCAAGAAGCCATAAGAATAATAAGCTTAAAATCGCTAAAGATGCTTCAGAAACCTGTGACTGACCCCCCACGCCGCGCAAGAGAGGGCGCCACCACATCGCCAAGCACGCGATTGCTCCTCCCACCGGCGTCTTCATAGCAACATCTGAAGGCGGAAACAGCCTGACAGATATGTGTCGCTGCAGACTAGACATATCCCAACTGCCGTAACAAGCCAGAAGTCGATAAAGTGCAGCAAGAAGTAGCGTGTATGTGGCACAGCGTGTTTTCGAACTTCCCTAACACGATTCCGCTCATAGCGGGGAAACCCTACATGCTTACCTCAAACATTACAGTCATCGACGGTAAGGTAAACGGAGCAGTGGGAACTCTACAAACAGGAATCGCTGGGTGCTCGTGCTGCTCATTTCCTCAGGTTTCACCGTAGTGAAGCTGCATTTTCTTTTTGCACTTTACTGCACGCTGCCGCCATTTTTGCAAGCCACCACACAATAAGCAATGCGAAGTGAACAAATGAAAGACACAAGCGGAGTCCTCATTGCCCGCTTTATTTCTGGGAGCTCATCCGGGTCTAAAGTCTATCTATGTCTGCACGCTTACCCAGTCATATCAGCCACGTAGATAATAAATCATGGCATATCAGGGAACGCCACTAGTTTTCTTTGTTTTAAAAGGACTTCCGGTGTAAAGCAAGAGCGTTTGATTGGGCTGCTTAGAAAATCCTGCTGCCCCGGAGCACCCGTGATTGCGTCTGCGGTGACCCTGGTTTGACGTCAGGTAGAACGGAACAGAAACGGCGGAATGGTACGCTGTCCTGCCACTGATTTTTTGCGCATTTCAGCCAAATATAGCATATAACAAGGCACTATTTCTGATATTTTACAGGCACAAGCTTGACGCAGGGTTCACGAGTGGACGACGGATCTGTTGAAGACACGCTTATGGGGACGGCAACAACCAGTGCCAGGACTACTCCGAAAGCCCAGATTCACTCTAGAGCAACGACTGCAACTGCGCCTATCGTGACTGCCATTGTAACCACCAGCACAACAGCTATGACTATTACTTCGACCTCAGCTACACCAACTACAACCACCACCACAACACCATCAACAACAACAACTACTACTACTACTTCGACCACAACTACAGCAACTACTACTACGACTACAACCACAACATCAACAACTACTACTAGTAGTACTTCGACCACAACTACATCAACTACTACTACGACGACTACAACCACAACAACATCAACAACTACTACTAGTAGTACTTCGACCACAACTACATCAACTACTACTACGAAGACCCCCCACCACAACATCAACAACTACTACTAGTAGTACTTCGACCACAACTACATCAGCTACTACTACGAAGACCCCCACCACAACATCAACAACTACTATTAGCAGTACCACTTCAACCACAACTACATCAACTACTAGGAAGACCACGTCAACAACATCAACAACTACTACTACTACTAGTACTACTTCCACCACAACTACATCAACCACTACTACGACGACCACTACCACAACATCAACGACAACAACAACAACTACTACTACTACTACTACCACCACCAGTACCACTACCACTACTACTACGACAACCACTACAACAACTACTACTACCACTACTACAACTACTACTACTACCACTACTACAACGACTACTTCGACAACCACAACTACGACTTCTACGACCACAACATGCAAGTCCTCTTTATTGCTCTTCCGTATTTTATTGACAGCTTTTTTACGCCGTTCATATATCAATATTTTATAGCATTCGTTAGTTGTTTCCAGATATATATGACAGCTCGTAAGGAACCACCGTTAAAAGGGCAACACATTTTTTTTCTTGTTTTTTAAGCCATCTTTGAGTGAAGGCGTCCCCGATAAACTAGTGTTGGGTT
>JALIZH010022797.1:10000-47847 GCA_030522465.1 Rhipicephalus appendiculatus
ATGCTCATTTTCGCTGTATCCGCATGGAGCTGACGCCACTGCCTGGTATTTAGTATGATGCCTGGTATTTAGAAGTATGAACCGTTACCAACTCGCCCAAGTTGCCATTTTACTTCTGGTATTTAGCTTTTCGTTCATTCACCCCTTTCAATAGACTCAGCTACAATTCAGCGGAGTTTGTGTCAAGTTTTCTGTGGGAAAACAAAAGCATGTGTACCTGTGTAGATTTGCCCTGATAGCATTCAGTGTTTTAACACCTAGATAACCACAGCCGTAAAGTCGCAAATTCGATCACGGAAAGAAGGCTCTTTACCCTTCGTATCGCTGGCCAGTCATGCCTTACACTTAGTATATAGTCAGACTTTGTGCAACTAATAATTCCCTTGCCCTTACGTTTCCCCTGTGCTCTTTCTAGACCTGAGTGGCCTCCTGTGTCACTCTCATGCTGGCGGCTTTTTGGGGGCTGTGATACCAAGCAGCTGCGACTTCGTCATGGTCGGTGTGCCACTTTCGCCGCCTCAGCGGCATCCCTTGTACTCATATATGACGACCATCAATTTCAATCCAGGTATTTTTTACGTCTGACTTCGAGCTAAGTTGGTAACGTCCCATATAGAAAGTGGTAAGCGCACCAAGACAGATGGCCGAACAGAAAGGTTCTACATTCTCTTTCTCTTGGTCTGTGTCTTAGGGCGCTTACCATTTTCAATATCTCAATTGATGTACTCATTAGTAGCGGCAGGACACCTACAAAAATAAACAAAAACGTTCTTGAAGCGTAGGTGACCTCTGTAAAGCAACATGAATATTGTACTAAGCAGAGAAACTCTAAAACTTCTGGGGGGTTTTTCAAGACGGCAAAATGGGTGGGTGAATTAAAGCACTTGCAGATGCGCGAGTTTTGTTCGAATCTCTTGTAGCGTGCGAGTTCGCATCTTCGCGTTTTGCGAGTTCGCATTTTCGGATACATTTTTCGAAATACCCTGTGTACGCAAGGCATTCACATTAGCGCTGGATATTATTGCGATAACAATTATATGGACACTCTCGGCTGAATTTTGCTGTTGCCGTCGCCGTCATGTCCCGGATGTGTATATATATATATATATATATATATATATGGGTCATTCCATATCAAGTGTACCAGGTCAATTTTTGACCATCTCCGATCCTGCTGAAAAAAATTGTCCAGGTATACGTGAGTGTGATAAGTAGTCATTGAGGCGTTATTTTTCGCAAAAATATTTTGTGTTGCCTAGAGGGCGCTTCGAACTTTGGGCACCCAAGTGAAACTGTGTCGCGCTAAATAATTTGTATAAAATTACTGTTCCGAGGAATTACTACGAAACAATTTTTTCCATAATCTTAAGGCGCTGATCTTTCATGCCAATGATAGTTTATTCATTCTAGTCTTAACCTTCTTTATTTTTTGGTTTTGATGAAAAATTGCAATATGCTGCATGTTTAGCGTATTTTATAAAAAGCACAGATTTTTTTTCGCGAGTAATACATTCACATTATGTGTTTCATGGGTTCCTATAATAAATGATGAAAATACTTTGGGAGCGTATGAAGCAAAAATATTGCCACAATATTGTGACAAAGTTGGAAAAAAATGGCATTTTCACTCATATTGAGGCTTCATTTTCTCAATGTAGCGGTCCAAGTAAAAATATGGCTCATATACTGTTACATAGTATAATTTGTTGGCACGACATACAGAAAGTTTCAAAAGAGTAGATTTTTGTTTTAAGGGAGAAAAAAATTTTCCAGCTGAACAACTACAAGTTAGCAGAAAGTTTGCCTTTGCCTCGCCTTCACTGCATAGCAGGTCAGCGCAAGATTCTAGCGGGGGGCTTTTCGACGGCGAATAATGCAAGTCATACAACAGCTTGTCACTTGTATTGGTAATACTGCTGTACAGAACGCCAAAAAGGGCAATAGTGCTAATTTCATGGAACGGTATCTTCCCCCTTGGAACATATAGGGCAGTTTATACTCAACCGCTTCATAGTCCCAAGGGGCAGAATTATAATGCAGTCGATGGCCTGCAATACAGTATTGGGGCATTGTGTTTGGCTTCTGATTATTAATGCGCATGCTTTTAATAATAATTACTGACATAATTAAGGTATAGTTTACTTAAGATATTTTTATAATGTATCAGGTATAGGACGATGCGTGATCGCTTATCAGTGGTTATGATGAAATGATGTATGCTAGGCGTACGCGTTAGAGATGATTCGACATCGTGCCCATAAATGACACTTCAGTCACCATTTTCGGAGGGATTTGAACATTTTCATCACCCTAATTCTTAATTGTCCGAAGGTGCTGAAAATGTTCTAATTAAAAGCCCGTCCGGTAATGGTGAGGGGCTTTTAACATATTCAGCATCCTAGGACCTTTAAGAAAAAGGCAGATGAAAATTTGAAATCGCAACTGGAAATGGTGCATTAAGTGTCATATATAAGCACGATCATCGCCACCGCGTACACCTAGGATACATCATTTCATCATGCAAACCAGTGATAAGCGATCACGCATCGCCCTATACCTGATACATTATAAAAAATATCTTAAGTAAACTATACCTTAATTATGTCAGTAATTATTATTAAAAGCATGCGCATTAATAATCAGAAGCCAAACACAATGCCCCAATACTGTATTGCAGGCCATCGACTGCATTATAATTCTGCCCCTTGGGACTATGAAGCGGTTGAGTATAAACTGCCCTATATGTTCCAAGGGGGGAAGATACCGTTCCATGAAATTAGCACTATTGCCCTTTTTGGCGTTCTGTACAGCAGTATTACCAATACAAGTGACAAGCTGTTGTATGACTTGCATTATTCGCCGTCGAAAAGCCCCCCGCTAGAATCTTGCGCTGACCTGCTATGCAGTGAAGGCGAGGCAAAGGCAAACTTTCTGCTAACTTGTAGTTGTTCAGCTGGAAAATTTTTTTCTCCCTTAAAACAAAATCTACTCTTTTGAAACTTTCTGTATGTCGTGCCAACAAATTATACTATGTAACAGTATATGAGCCATATTTTTACTTGGACCGCTACATTGAGAAAATGAAGCCTCAATATGAGTCAAAATGCCATTTTTTCCAACTTTGTCACAATATTGTGGCAATATTTTTGCTTCATACGCTCCCAAAGTATTTTCATCATTTATTATAGGAACCCATGAAACACATAATGTGAATGTATTACTCGCTAAAAAAATCTGTGCTTTTTATAAAATACGCTAAACATGCAGCATATTGCAATTTTTCATCAAAAACCAAAAAATAAAGAATGTTAAGACTAAAATGAATAAACTATCATTGTCATGAAAGATCAGCGCCTTAAGATTATGGAAAAAATTGTTTCGTAGTAATTCCTCGGAACAGTAATTTTATACAAATTATTTAGCGCGACACAGTTTCACTTGGGTGCCCAAAGTTCGAAGCGCCCTCTAGGCAACACAAAATTTTTTTTGCGAAAAATAACGCCTCAATGACTACTTATCACACTCACGTATACCTGGACAATTTTTTTCAGCAGGATCGGAGATGGTCGAAAATTGACCTGGTACACTTGATATGGAATGACCCATATATATATATATATATATATATATATATATATATATATATATATATATATATATATATATATATATATATATATATATATATATATATATATATATATATATATAAGGCACAAAGAAAAATAAATTCTTGCAAACAGGTTTCCGTATTGATGCCAGGCAAATGCGGACTTCTAACAAACTCAGCAGAGCCGGTTTATTTGATGACATTGAAATTACATTAGCCCTCGTCCCAGCTGTTTTAGCAGAAAAAAATTCCACAGCACCTGACGTGGGATTCGAACCAGCAAGTCCCTCGCTCCGCAGCCTGCTGCGCTAGACAACATAGCCACGCGCCATGAATGAGCCCGCTTTATAACGGCAAGCTATGTATATGCACCATTTACCGCTCGCGGTACGCAGATCTCGGAGGAGCTTGAGTGTGTTTTCTATCACGCAACGATCCTTACATTTTCTTTCAATTTGAAAACTGCCCTTGAGACGCCCACGAAACAGTGGCCCCCCTTCTGTACCCACTCATGATATAGAAGGAAAAAAATGGCCGCGTATCTGCATGCTTCGCTGCAAGTATCGTCGAAATACGATAGTCTTCTGCCGGCCGTACTACTATGTTTTGCCTTGCCTCAGACAGCGCCTCCTCTACGTTGAATCGGCCGCATCTGGCTGGCATTGATAAAATAGAGGAGGCGCGGCGCTAGAGTTCCTGTATATGCTCCCTACGGGAGCAGAGTTGCGCATAGGTCCGCCATCTTGCCTGGCTAGCAACCATAGCTATGTGGCGAAGCCGCACTTTGTTTTTGCAGGCGACTTGCTTAAGCCTGCCGCCGATCGACGAAGCGTGTCGGCGATCGCCAGTCGACATGGCTGGCGTGCCAACGACCGGCGATGAAAGAAGAAACACCTGCTCTCGGGACTGTGCCACGAGAGTACAAAAGCGTTTTTTAGTCTATGCGATAACGCAAAGGCGTAGCGTAGTGCCGAATAACATGCGCCGCCGCCGCCAAGTCAGGTGGCGCCAGCTATGGAGGATAGAAAACAACTGACAAACACGTAATACATGTGCTTCGAGATTCCGGGAGCGCCCATATCGCCACTCGCTACGCCTACAGCATCGATTATTTCAGTATGTTTTTCGAAAACGGTGCTGAATCGACGTAAATACTTTGCTGTCGAAGCTTAAGGACATGAATCTAAAGCAAATAAAAGCACCAGTTCGTAGCTAACGAGCTACAGAGTCCAAGACGGTGACTTGATAGATTCTAGGTGGACGGCAACCGCTTTCGGCGGCGCGGCCATGTTTTCCGGGCGTGGCCTGTGCATCAGCTTCTCCGCAATGCATGGTTGCTAGCGGCGTTTGGAAAACAGACGCGCAACTCTGCTACCTAAAGGTAGCATATACAGGAACTCTACGCGGCGCGAGATATGGACGCCATCTGGCAGTCCCGTCGGGAAACATGAGCTTGTGCAGAACTCAGGGCCACTGTCAGCGGCAGCACCATATCGTCGGCAGAGGGCTTTTCGTGCATAGCGTCGCATTTTAGATGCGAAGCATCTTATGCTCGGGGCTCTGTCCGTCCCTCCCGCGTCCCGCGTCCGGCCACTTTCATGAAGTAGGGAAGCACCCATTATGCGAACCAGAACACTGTAGTAATATGAAGGCCGTCAACCGCTGTCACAGTCATCAGAGTCATGGCCGAGAGCACAGAGAGGCTGCTTAGCAATGGCTAGGCAGGTGGTGTGTGTCGCCCAGGTTGACCCCATTCCTTGATCTTGCTTGCATGTGTTTGGAGGGGGGCTTAGTACGTCCCTGCTTCCCACGTCCCACACCACCACAGCGCATGCGCGTCCCCTCCCCTCCCTCTCCTACGCTCACCCCCTTTCTCTCCTCTAGGAATCCTCTACCCTACGGAGCGTCCCACACCCCCCTACAGCTCATGCGCGTCCCCTCCCCCTATCCTCTCCTACGCTCAACTCCACTCTCTCCTCTAGGAATCATCTACTGCACGGAACGGCGCCCGCGTCCTACATGCCCACAGCGCATGCGCGTCCCCTCCCCCATCTCTCCTCTATGAATCCTCTACTCTACGGAGCAGGCTCCCGCGTCCCACAGCGCATGCGCGTCCCCTCTCTCCTCTAGGAATCCTCTACTCTACGGAGCGGCTCCCGCGTCCCACACCCCCCACAGCTCATGCACGTCCCCTCCCCCCTCTCTCTCCTCTCCTACGGTCCCCCCCCCTCCTTTCCTCTAGGAATCCTCTACGGAGCGGCGCGCACGACAGGTGGTGTGACAGCTGCATACTCCGCTGGGGGGCGCCACGGTAGTTACGCGGTGTGAAAATGACGGAGCGCGCGCGCCTCATTCTCTCTCCTGTGCAGCGCCGCGATGAGCGCCCGGACCGCTGCCGTGAAATGAGAGCGGCGACGTTCCTCCCGCTCAAGCTAATTATCTCCCCCGCTGCTTCGCATCCACACATGGTTCCCTTTAGCGGGAGATGGGGAAGTCTTTTTTTAATCCAGTTGCTTATTAGATGCAAAGCAGCTCTTTGACTAGCCTGTGTAACGCTGTCCCTCCGTGCGTCCGTACGAACGCGCCGCAACGCGCTCCCCTCGCCGCAGGTGTTGGAGCGGTGCCAAGTAGGTCACGCCGCAGCTGCGCGTTGACGTCACGCTCCCCTCACAGTGCGCGCTGACGTCACTCTCTCCCTCGCCTGCCACGCGCTCGCCGCAGCGCCCGCAGCTGCCGCCTGACGCGCAACGACAAGACCTACGGCAGCCATCGCTTCAAACGAATCTTCCAGCGCTCACCGCAGTACCCGCGTTAGCGCCGTTCAACCCGTGACGCCACCCGTGCGCAACGCTGCTGCTTCGCATCCCATCAGGGTTCCCTTTGGGAAGATGGTGTAAATTTTCAGCGCAGCCTAAGAAACACTATGGTTTTTAGAATTACGTACTATGTATATTCTCATAAAGGACTACACCACCTAATACTTATGTATTGACGTTGTGCCTCAAATATGCGTAATATTTCCTTTTTGATCGACAGTTTTCACAAGTATGAACGCCGACACCAGTTCAAGATGGCTAGGCGTTCAGCAAGTGGTTAAACTTTGTCCGGGTGGCTGAATCGTGTGACAGACAGACAGACAGACAGACAGACAGACCAAAATTTCTGCGTTGAAGTATCCCAAGAAAGACTATCGTCTTTAAAAAAGAAGAGCACGGGGCACACCCTGCGTCAGACGCCACCGCATGGCAGGAGACGCAGAGGGGTCATTCCACGTGCCGCAGTTTAAAAGAAAAAGAAATATCAAACAGCGTCGGCTTCTGCATTGCGGACACTTGCTGCGCGTTGCAACATAGAATCCTGGGAGGCCTTATTACGCAGCCACGACGCCGAAGAACAGCATAAAGTCATCGGTCTCGCCCTGACCGCCGCCGAGTCCCATGGGATTCCCATGCGAAACTGTGACATATTTGGGTTTTGGTTTCTGCTTTAGTTGAACGCCTCTAGTGGCGGTGGTGTCGTCATGTATATATTAGCGGTGTCGTTTTATGTATTTGTATGTATTAGCAGTGTCGTCATGTAGATATTATGTATACAGGGTGTCCCAAATATCATGCAGCACGATATAATAAAGAGAAACGGCCTTACGCTAAGCGGACATAGTACATTTTCTTCCTAGTACACTTGAGCAGCCACTACTAATTTTTTCGTTAATAACTACTAAGTCATAATTATGTTTGTAGCTCCAAAAGTGCTGACCTAATTATAAAAATGTCAGTGAGGTATATGTTCGCGTGCTGAAACGACATGTGACTGCATTACTTTCAACAACGAACTAAGCGCATGCTCATTTTTTCCTGTGATAAGCCCGCGAAATCTGAAAAGTGACATGAGGCTTGTCTGCTGCACGCATCAGGAAGCAGCGCCCTCAAGCAGGCTCACTGTGAGGTAGCCAGTATCAATGAAAAAATGTAGAACGAAAAATTACACCATCTCCCGCTAAAGGGAACCATGTGTAGATGTGAAGCAGCGGGCGCTAACGCTTACACTGGCGGCGGCGTTGACGCTGGCGCTCATCGCAGCGTTGCGCAGGAGAGAAAACTGGGGAGGCGCAAAGCACGCAGTGATGTAGCGGTGTTTCCTACTGGAACATGCCAATCACTGCTAATGGGCAATGAGAGACAGAAGACTCCGACTGGACACAGAGACCCGCAGTCCGCTTTTAGTTAACGCGCACGCTGCGAATTTTTATTGTTCAACAACGCACAGGAGAAATCTCCCACCGGCACCACCTTGCAGGTCAAGATCCACTGCCATATATACGGGGTGGCCAGTGAACGGTTGTGCAGCGCGAGCAGTCGGTTTTTTCAACCGAGAAACTCGCTAGCAGACGCTGCCTGCGTCGGCGCCGCGAGGCGGGAGAGGGGGGGAGTGTAGGAGAGGAGAGAGAGGGGGGGGGACGCGCAGTGGGAGTGTGGACGCCGCGGGCAGGGATGCCTAGAGGAGAGAGGGGGGAGAGGAGGTTTTTTATTTTTATTTTTATTTTGAAAGGGTTTGCGCATGCGCAGTAAGGGAGGCCACGCGGCACACCACCACCACCACCGGATTAAGCTTCGCCATAAGATGCTTCACATCTAAAATATACCCATCGCCCTATCTGCCACTTCCCTTCAGAAGAAACGCGCCGCTTTGATCTTACACAGTCAGGCTGCAATCAGAACAGTGCTCCAGCCGCGTTATCAAAAAGAACAGTTGACCTTGAGATCTGGAGAATCATAGTGGCGTACGATCGAGCGGAAGGAATTGTGCAAAATTGAGACGCATGTTGTTGGCGCCCGACCTTGCCGAAGTGCGGAACGTACTGGTTACAGACAAGAGGTAGAGCGGTTGCATGAAGTAAGCTTATTTGAGGACGCTGCTTTCTTTTACGGGTGGGAGCGCAGCAACCTATTCTTTTTTTATATTTCACGGGGTTTCATTATAAACAGGAAAAACTGAGCTCGCAAGTAGTACGTTGTTGAAAGTAGCGGAGTCAGATGCCGCTTCAACATATATGCCTCACTGAAATTTTGATTATTAGGTCAGTACTTTTGCCGTTGCAAACATAATTATGACTTATTAAATATCATTAACGAAAAAAAAATACTAGTGGCTGCTCAAGTGTACTACCAACAATATGTATTAGGTTCGCTTCACGTAGCACTATTCCTCTTTTTTTTTTTAAGTGTGCTGCATGATATTTGGGACAACCTGTATAGCGTATGTTGCTGGTTATGCGTCAGTGGCTAGACTATCTTCATTCCTCCGCGGCGGGCATCGCTATTACGATTATGACTGTAACAGAACATACAAGGTCGCAGAAACAGGGACGTACCACGTGCGGTCGCCACAAAATATTGGCACACGCGACCACTTGTCGCAGCGGTCACTTGCGCTAACCTTTTTCTGCGGGGACTTCACATATGGGCTCCAAGGACCGCACTTTGAGTGTCTGTTTCTTTTCTCGTTGTGGTTTTGTCGCAGTTCATAAAATAAGGCCATACTGTCAATCTTTCACTACCATCTGGATTTTCCTAGCATGTCGCGTATGTCACCGTTACCTTATGCAAAGTATAAATGCACATGTTCACATACCATTGTTTGTCACGGTGGACTTCAGCTGGCCTCGAAGGGCACATACTCCAGCACATGAAAACTGCACAAGACACTCCGCTCCTGCTGGTGGTCGAACGAAGTGTGCTGCGCAGTGCCGCCTTTAGTCCACAAGCCGTCATCAGGGGCCTCGTCCAGAAGGTGGTCGATATGGAGGGTCACGGCGTTGTGCTCAGCGATCACGAGATTACGGATGCCGACACAGCAGATATATTGGAAGATTCCCAGGTACGTTGATAAGGCAGAACAGGCTTTGTTTCTGTACAATTTTCATTTGGCCGATATTATTTAAAAATCCTTGCACAAAGATTTTTAAAGGTTTGAAGACTGAAGCAGAAAAGAAGCTATTTCTAACGGTAGTCATTATTTCCAAAAATCGAAAACCTTTCATTAATTAAAAGCCCACAGCAGTGTCACTCGACAAAAAACTGTTATTTTATCAAAGTCGACGTTGAATCAGAGTTCTCAACCGTCAGCAGAGCACCAAGCCCGACGAATCCTGTGCGTATAGTCACAATAGTCTACGTCGGGCTCTAGTTCAGTCACTTGTCCCTTGCGGCAGCTGGTGAGAGAAAAAAAACGTCGTTCATCCCTCCGTCATAGGAATCGGTATAACACGAAAGCAAAACGTGTCCTTACACAAGTAGTTTAGTGTTTACTGTACATTGACATAAGAGAGCTTGAACAATGTCCACCGTTTAACCTGGATGCATCCACGTTGACGCACAGGGATACATTTCCCTACTGAGGACTAACGTTTGTGATTAATGATTAAACCCTTGTGGTCATAGATGCTTGTGGTAGCTGTAGTAGTTAACGGTGAGAACGGAATCGGAGAAAGCGGTATGACAGCCAGAAGAGCGTCACTGATTGGACGCCGAACTTGGGCTAAGGTTGCCTACTCGCGGCATATTAGAGTTATTGAACACCACTGCCCGACTAGAGGGAAATGCAACGCGCGTCGTGTCTTCCCTGCATATGCTTCCCTGTTGGCCGGCCGTGATTTTTCACGGTGCGAGCGTAAGTGGGGAACACGGAGTTACAGCCAGGCGAAGCAGGCGCGCGTCGCAGAGTTATTTTATTGCGAATGGCAATTATATGGGTGAGGGGGGAGACAGAAAATTAGGTGGGTAGATGAGATTAAGAAGTTTGCAGGTATAACGTGGCAGCAGAAAGCACGGGACCGGGTTGATTGGCGAAACATGGGAGAGGCCTTTGCCCTGCAGTGGGCGTAGACAGGCTGATGATGATATGGACACTCTCGGCTGGTTTTCGCCGTCGGCGTCGCCGTCATGTCCCGTATATGTATATGTATCCATATATATATATATATATATATATATATATATATATAAGGGAAGAGACACAACTTAGCGGTTGTCTTAGTTTTATATATATAAAAGTCGCAAAGAAAAATAATTCAGAAAAATGTTTCCGACGTGCGGCATCGAACGAGGGACCTCTCGCTCTGCAGCGCGCGGCGCTAACCGCTTAGCCACGAGAACGCACGTCCTTCGACGTTCAAACGGCGAGCTATTTATATACAGCGAGTTTTCAGCGTGTTTTCAGCATTACCAGCGAGATGGCGCAAAGGCCGCTCTCGGCGGGGCTTAGCTCGGCGCCCCGCAAGTCGCGACACCCACGCTCAGCGCTCATCTCCCTCGCGGACTTTGCCCCGTGGGGGGTAGACGCCCGTTCGCGCGCGCGCTTATCTAGCAGTGGGGGAGAATTGGGCATTCGCCGGAACGATTGCGTTGTAGTTACCGAGCGCAAGAAGGTCACTTCGCTCGCGGAAGTCCCCCCCGTTTGCGAAAAGAGCACGCTTTACAAACACAGCGAAGTAACGGTCTGTGACACTTGTTAGTTCATCTGTGTCACTTGTTAGTTCGCGCTCGTCTGTACCTGTGAATACGTTTCGTGCGTCGTTTTTAAATGCGAATGCATTTCATAGTCGGGCTATGTCAGGCATCCGGCGTCGTGCGGCGTTGTCGTGTTCTGCGGCAGGTGTTATCTCTCCGCTCTCACTCCCTCTCCCATAGCAACAGCTGCGGGCGCGCGCGCTTATCCTCGCCCCTAGCAACCGGAGGTGGGGCGGACAGAGTAGCGGAGAGTGAGTCGAGAGGAGGAGCGCGCTCTGACGCGTGAGGGCGCTCGCATCGCGGGAGCTCGGCGGAGCTATATATGAAAAAAAAATTAAAAATAAAAAATAAAAAAAAACAAAAAAAAGCAAAAAAAAATTGGCCGCGTATCTGCGTGCTTCGCTGCAAATGTCGTCTAAAGACGATAGTCTTGGGCCGGCCGTACTCCTATGTTTTCCCTTGCCTCAGACAGCGCCTACTCTACGTTGAATTGGCCGCATCTGGCTGGCATTGATAAAATAGAGTGGACGCCATCGAAATCTGAACCAAGGGCCACTGCCAGCGGCTGGACTTTATCGTCGGCAAAGCGCTTTTTCGTGCAAAATCGTCGCATGCACAGATTCGCATTTTCAGCACAGCCTAAAAGACACTAGGGTCTTTAGAATTACGTATCTGTGTATTTTCTAATAAAAGAACACACGACGTGATACTTACATATTAATGTTGGCCTGAGGTATGCGTAGTATTTGCTTTTTGATCGAATATGTTCCCAAGTATCAAAGCAAATACCAGTTCAAGATGGCTGGGCGTTCAGAAGTTAGTTAAACTTTGGCCCTGTAGCTAGCTGAATCGGGTCACGGACGGACGGACAGACAGACAGACAGACCAAACTTTTTGCGTTTAAGTATCCCAAGAAAGACTATCTTCTTTAAAAAAAAAAAAACAGGTGCTGCGCCGTGCTCCCGACCGGGCTGCAGAAATTAGGCGCCTTTTCCTTCTTCGAACCACAACCACCATATATAAATGGAGTGAAGCGCGCGCGAAATGCATTCGCATTTCCTCACGATTCCCTTCGGGGAGGTGGGGGCATTTTTTTGTTTGCACAGCGCGTTAAGTGTCGAGCTGTGAAAGTTGTTAGTTCTTTCTCGTCCTGTGCGTGTTGTTTTCGTGCGTCATGTGTGCGTGAGCAGCGCGCTGCACGTTTCGACCTGCTTGCCAATCGTCGCTTGACATTTCAATTTGTTGCTATCGCATTCATTGCTTCGCCTTGTGGCGAAACTATGACTTTTTTGGTATAGATGGATACTATGAGCGAGGCCGACGCTTGGGGTAAGGTCGCCACCTGGCGGTGTGTTAATGCGTTGACAAAATTGCACTTCTCATATTGGAAAAGCGCCGAATGGGAGGGACGCGTAGAAACTACGCGTTGAAGCACGGCCAGACGGCAAAGGCGCGCGAACTTCAAAATTGGGAGGCACTGTCTTACGGCCTTCGCAGTGAATCTGTTTCCACCTCCCGCGGCACCGCCGTGTTGTCGCTGTGACCGTGCCGTTGCATTAGCCGTTGCTAGGGAGACTTCATGTGCGCGCCTCCGAGCCTCCGAGGCACGGAGGCGGGCACATGAAGGCTCCCTAGCTGTTGCTAGCCGTTGCGTTCGCGACTGCGGTCCACGCAAAAGTGCACGCACAACAGAGAAAAAAAGAATCATCAGAAGCCAAGGGAAGCAAAACGCCTACAACTAGGGGCTTTAAATACGGCAGGGTCGCTGCGCCCCTCACGTTGAGCAGGGGCTCTAGCCGTGGAGAAAAGCTACCATTGCGTTGAACTCGATTGCGAAGTCCGTAAAACGGAACGCTAGCGCGCCTTTCTAGTCCGGCCGTGGTTGAAGGAGTTAATCGCGGATTGCACGGTCATAATGCATTACTTCACTTAAGCAAGATCACTGTGAGAGGGCAGGGTTAGATATAAAAGACGTGTTTTTAGAGCCTACAAAGTGTGTGATTGTCGCGCAGTGAATAGCGTGCCCGGCTGCTGTTGTCACGGTCCGAGAGGTCGTGGGTTCGACTCCCGTAGAGGGAAAATTTTTTTCTTTGTCTTGTGACCGTGTGTATTTTTTGGACGTCACTTCCGTGACGGAAATACATCACTGAAGTCTTGGTGGACCCCGGCATAAAACACTTTCGTGTTAAAAATGCAAATTATCGACCAAAGTATTGACGCCTTCCTTCACCGACCTAGGTAGGTGAGACGACTAGAGATTATCACCCAAAATTGGGAAGGCACTGCACTCCAGCAGACATGCTCTTCCCAAACCGCTAAACATAACCCTTCATCAGGTGAGGATAGCATCGGCGGGCGACATTACGATTTACATATTGCCCGAGGCTGGCAAAGTAATGTCCAAACAGCAGGATGTACAAAGTTGTTTTGCTAAATGTTTGAAGTGTGAAGTTTATTTCCTTGCGGAGATAATGTCTTCAAGTTGGAAGTTGGCTTAACAAGTCGAGATACGAGGGACGTTGGAGCTCTTCGTAAATGTTAAATATGTCATGAGTTGGAGTGCGTGTGCAGGGATTTTATGATAACACGTAGGCATCATGCGCGTCACCACAAAATCTTTTTTTTCCGCCTGAATCGTAGTGGACGAGTGGTAAATCAAATAACACTTGTTAAATTTTGCGCCAGTAATTGAAATATCACATTAAAGGTTACCCGGAATATTCGAAGATCATTTTGGTGCCGAAAAAGTTGGCATGATTCCAAAACACGGCAGTTTTCGAGCCAGTTGAACGAGCATCCTTAGAATGAGTGTGCAAGCCGTCGTAATGGTGACATTACACACTCTGGCGGGAACAGGAAGGAGATAACGTCCTTCAATTTAACCATTTACTCGTGCTTATTTCAGTTGCCCATGACAAATAAAGAAGCGACTTTATCCTTCAATGACTCGCGCGCGCACACAGGGACAAGAAGAGACTTACGAGGACAGGCGCGATCCTCCCTGTGTCCCTGTGTGCGCGCGCGAGTCATTGAAGGATGAATTTGTTCCAACTAGGCCGAATTGCAGTTTTGCTTAAGCGACTTTAGCCTAACGATAATATATTCACTTGCGACGAGGCAAAAACAAAAAGAAAAGAAGAATGACACATCAGCGAGATAGCGTACGTTTCATACAACTTTCTCTTTATCTCGTAGACTCTGTCCGATGAAGTTCAGTCGTATCACGGTCTGATCAGATACGACGTGTTCTCGGGAAACCGTTCGGCATTGAGTGCCATGATGGTGGATGTAGCCAGGTACGAAACAGCTCGTTTGGCTGGTTTTCTGTTCTTCACTGTCTGGTGTACAAATGGCAGCCTCTGTTAAGTGAACTGACTGTACAGTCACGAACAGTGCAAGACGCATTCGCTAGATCAGTTTTCGAGACATTTTTTTTTTTTTGCCGGGCGAGGAACGCAACGTCTCCGGATTCCTGTTAAAGAGGAAAAGTTCCTGAACGTATTCAGCTATTTTCCCCGTCGAAGAACTTTCACTATCATTGAGTGTGGCTTTTTCCACGTGAATTATTCGCGGAAGCCGCAGTCTTTAATTAAGCCGCATGCTTAAAACATAAATTTGTATTCCGAGTGATTTCTAAGCATGAAACACAATATGTTGTATACGTTATATTTGTTGTAGGCAGAGTTCCTCAGCGACGACAATTGATGAGTACCAGTGTGCGCTTATATAGTGTACCTTAGAATGTTATCCAAGCTCTCTTTATTTCCTTAGGTAAGCGTTCTAATTACCCGAGTAGTTTCTGCGCAAACGTAGTGTTGGTAGAAGTGGATAGCCAACCGTACTCTTAGTAAGTCTGATGATCGTATATCTCAGCAGCTATGATTTTCTTTATTTCAATCAAGCTTGGCTGAGCTTTCCTGTAACACCTCGTGCAGAACCATTCAGTGGAGGTTTGTCAGACAGCCTCGAAAGAGAATGCTCAAATACACCCTATTGCATTGTTTGGCAAATAAAAGCAAAAAAAAAGTAAACATGTCCATTTTTCTCGTGTTCTAACTAGTACTAATATAATTTGCAGGCAACTTTTACTGATTAATTTTTTTTTGTAACCCAGTGTTATTATTTTCAGCTCTGGTGCCTTGAATTTGAAAAGCGATAATGGAAAACCTTGAGCAGATGGGCGAGATGATTTTTCAATTTTCAATTTTTTTTTCATATGTTATATACATATCGTTTGCATCATCAGGAAGTCATCGGTCACCTTCGGTGTACCGGATATCGGGAATCAGCCGCACGTTCACCCACTTGTACTTCGACAACTTCTATTCGAAGAGAATGGATGAAGAGAACTTGGTGAGCCTTTACTACTAGTATTTTTCTACATTTCCTTGGTATGTGCGAAACAAACTGCACTCAATGGACAGCTTCGACGGGGTAAACAGAGCAAGTTTACACAGCAAAACAATAATTGATCTACAGTTATAGCAGATAACCTGCTGACCTGCTCTCAGAGTGGTGTAAATATGCAAATATATCAATGTTTACTGTTTCACCTATATCGGAACCTTCAGGAGTTGAAAACGTCTCATTCACGTAACCACGCTAACACTCCCTAACACTAGTGATTCCATGACGTGCAATTAAAATTCAAGTACTTCGACATTTTTTTCTTGGCTAGTACTACAAAGCGAAATAACCAATTAACGTGTTCTTCATATAAGTACCCTGGTAAAAACAAAGTATTGTAACGTTCACTTAGTATGCGCAGTCAAGCAGCTCGCACTTTTAAACTTAGCAAAGATAATAGTGACGCTGATATTATTAAACTTGAAGTGCACCCATTGCGTAACAATACAACTTGCAAAACATACCCATGCATGCGGGCAAATTCATCGAATGTTTTACGAAACAGGTTAATCGTAATTGCTCATGCCAAAGCATTCATAAAATGGAAATAGAGGCTGGCGAGAGCTAACAGCTCCCTACTGTTTGAGCAAGGGGGGGGCAAATAAAAAAAGATAAGATAGGGAGATGGGAAGTAAAGAAGAAATGAAGATGGACGTAGGTGTTTGAAAGACTACAGTTAGGAAAGCGGTCAAAAATAATGTACGCAAGTAGAAAAAAAAGCGAATATCACTCTCTTGGTTTGAAGCAAAGTTCAAGCGAATAGTAATTAGTGTCGAATAGTTTTGAAGCGAGTGATGGCGATAATGAGATGTGCATAAAACCCTTACAAAAATACCAGATTTCGACAAATATAAAACAACGTTGTTTTTTTTATCGTTCAAAAAGAAAACAGGCTCTTCTCTGGAGTCCGTCTATATTCGAAGTTCGGTTATTCAAATATTTCCATGCAAAAAAAACACAAGCCCTACATTTCTTACCACTCTAGCAGCACGCACAAATGGCTTACACTGAACAGGCACATGCTCATTGGCGGTGGTTGAGTTCGCAGGAAGGTTTTGCGTTCACATATCGGTCGTTGTCGTGACGCTGTGAAGTGACACTAAGCGCTTGATGCTGTGCTCTTCCATGCTTACCTTCTACTCGCGAACTAAGCCCGTTACGCCATCCCTGCTGCTTTGCTGCGAGCGAACAGGGAGAAAGCGGGACTAAGATGAGGCAACACAAGCGCTGTTCCTCCGTCTAGTCCCACTCGCAGTATCATGTACCAACTGGCCCTTCAAGACACCCTCCTGCCGCTTTGTTATTAACTTGGTCCGGTCCCTTCACTCTCTCTGAGTTACACTAATCCAGGAAACGTTGTGCAACACTAATTCGCCCAAGCTACCAACCTTTTGCACGAAACCATCTCCGCTCTCTAAGTGCATAGACAAACTAGCCGCTTTTGTGGTCCTCGGTACGGGCCGCGTGCGTGATCTCGCGATGATCTGCCGTCTTATGCTGCTCCTATCCGACTAGGCCTGTCAAACATATCCGGTGTTGGTTCGCTGCTTGTGTTACACTAATAATGTTATGGTTTAGTGCTATGTAGACACAAGTCTACTCCCACGGCCAAAGAAACCATCTTACTAGCAAAAGCGAAACAATGACAAACATTTTAGCTAGATGACATTATCTTCACGGCAGCCATTTTTCGCTAAGTTGTGTGCGGATACGTCACAATACTTGAGCCAGATAGAGCGTTCAAACCATGCCTGGAAACATTTATTTCCCGGGTTGTACGTGCGTATTTTTCCCGATTTGTTGTGACCCTTCTAAGCCGGTATACAGTCGAACCCACTTATAACAATACTCAAGTATCACGAAAACTTCATTGTTATAATCGATAATTGCTATAAACGTGTTGCACGAAAAAAAAGTAAAATAGAAGGACGGTAGGTAGTTGCGAGAAAACTATAGTATCGGGTGGCATATGCCAACAATCATCAGTGATAAGGATGACAAGGCTGCCGAATTTTTCGTGCATGTTTGAAAATTCCGACGCTTTCGCGGAACCGCCACAAGCCCTATAGAGCCAATGTGTGACAACGCCTCAAGTTCCGGACGCTGAAACTTTACCAACTGTCAACTTTTTACTCAAGTTGCATGTCCGAAAGTGCATTAACAGAAGCCACCGCCGCACCTACGCAGTAGCGGATTTCAAAAGTCAGCTTTGCGGCAATGCCACCACGCCTAACGGAGAAGCATGATGCGAATCCTAAGGGGCGCTGGGGGGACGTTGGGGTTGTGGGCCGGGGTTCAGCTGCTTGAATTTCTTGTTTTGTTGTATATTTTCACTGATTCCGCTTTCCATTACCTTTCGGCACGAACACCCAACAGCCAGAATTCATTGTTATAAGCGATAATGCGGCATGCGGGCATTGTTGTAAGCGGGTTATTTCACCATAGACAACACAAAAGTTGACAGTGCAGAAGCTTCTCATTGTTATAACCGATATATTGTTAAAACCGGTATCGTTATAAGTGGGTTCGACTGCATAACCCATGTGGGACGGTAAAATACGTTCCTTTGTGTATGTTACAGTAGATAGCACGTATACCCTGCATTAGGGCTTCGAAAAAATTTAAGTCCTGGTGTAGATAAAATTAACTCTGGGTACAGCAAACCTCCCCTTGAGAGGTGGCTTCAGGGCACAACACTCTTCCTGGAAAGGTGGTACTTTTGTCTAGCGACCCCGCCGCCGTGAAACCGCGGTTTTAGTTAAGTTACGCCCTGGAAATTGCGTGCTTTGGTTCGTTTCAAATACTTCGAATACTATTACTCGAGCCGAAGTGAATATCACAATTCATGATATTCTATCAATTATACGAATACACCGAATATTCGCGCAAGCGTAAAAAAAAACACTCGGTTCATTGCGCAAAGAAAAGTTTTCGTAAAACGAGACATGTTTCTTATCGGCAAATAAACAGAGCACGATGTGCCGGTTGAGTCCAGGAGCACAACTCCATGGACACAGAAAACGATATACGGTCACAGATTTTAGGACAAGCAGACAGTTCTCCATTAGCTCGTGTGTGCGCTGCTGAAGAATTGCAACCACGTACACACACAAAACTATTCATTTGCAGCACGGTGCTTTATGTACTACTTGTTGAGGATGTGGCGAAGCATCGACAGACAAGCGTTGTTAGTGCTGGTGAATGCATTTGCCATAAACTGATGACACAATGACATGTGCTCGTGTTGCACAAGGTTGCTTACATTTCTGCAGTCCGAGCAGTCTCCTCACTAGTTCTTGTTCGTATAGCTATGATTCCCCAAGTATACCTCGCCACTAACCCAATCCCCATTTGGACTTAGTATAGCACACTTGTACGCAAGCCAGTATCCTTGGTCGTTTCGCAACATAAAACATCAAACGCTCCTGCTCCCGCCGTCAGTATAACACAAAATAAGATCCTATGTGAAGGGAAGAAAACATTGTTTTGGTGAAAAATACATTTACCAACGGGAACTTTTACCTGGTTGATCGATAACTTCATCCACAACTATAATATAGAATTGCTTTTTACCTTATTGCAGAGTTCAGTCATAGACCGCGATCTGATAAACCCTATGCGGCTTCAAGTCGGTTCTAAGCCCGTCGCAATCTCCATGACGATCATGTCAAAGCGCTGTCCAAAGGGAACTGTGGTCAATTTCCAGAATCACGCCACCTGCGTCGAGATACCGCTGAACTTGACGCATGTAAGTATGCTCCTCACCACCACGTTTGCCTATTGTTCATCAACGGACCGCCGACCAGGTATTTAACCGTTGAAGTAAATGCAACTGTTACGCGCTTTACACTAAAGTTGTCCGTATACCTGCGTGGTCGATCACGGAATAGCGTATACTATAGCTCCCAGGAGTAATTTAATTAGGAATTACCTTACGATGCTGTAAATGAAGGAAGAGGACGTTGAGGGCTCGCTTTGTTTATTTGACTCAAGCTTAATGAAAACCAACAGATAATGAATCCAAGGATGGTATAGAGGACATTAATTATACTGTTGTAAGTGTATTGTAGTAATTGTGATATAGATGTGAAGAAAGTGAAGTGGACGAAAAGACAACTTGCCGCTGTCAGGGACCGAACCTGCAACCTTCGAATTACGCGCCCGATGCTCTGTTGAGCTGCCGCGGCGGTCGTCCCGCCATCTACATTATCAGGTATTTTTGTGCACGCAAACGTGGGAGTGTTGGTCAGCGCCGCTCGTAGGCATGACGGCGAGTGTGGAACACTCTTTCGTTTGCCAGATGGCGTCTGTCAGCGTCACACCATGGTATGGCGTTGGTAGACTATATCTATCGAAGATCTTACTGTCGTTGGGATAGTGAGTAGTAGACATATTAGCCTTGAAGTTCCACACAATCGAGTCTTCGCGATCTGTTTACTGAACGAAACATCATACGACAGATGGTCAGTTTAGTATAGACAAAGAATGGTCATCTCACCGCTGTTGTTGTTTTTTTTATTATTATTATTATTGACTGGAATTTAAGCCGGTAATAACTTCTAGAAGCCGCAATGTTGCGAAAGATAGTGATGAAAGCGAATGCCCCAAACGCTTACATGTTCATTGAAAGACATACTTAACAACACCCGCTAAAAATAAGTCCACTTTTTTCTACTTACATACAGCAGTGTTGATTGTAGACTAAAATTTAATTACCTTGCTGCCATTCATTCCACATATCTATAAACAACGGCACATCCCAGCTACAATGGTGGCCACTTGTACAGTTCCCAATAAACAAAACTTAATGGTAACGAAGGAAGAGCCTCTGTATCGAGTAGCTGAAGTAACATGAACTGTGGTTTTGAAGCGCAGAACCTTCTGGGTTTATGGAACACTCGCGGCATTTTGTTTGCAAGGTCGCATAGAAAGCTCCTTCTTTAATATACAGTAATGAGTACTCAGCAAATTCCTAATTAATAACAATACCACCACAATGTCGATGCATCATGCATAGTGTGTAAGCATTCACTTTACGATCACAAGCTCGGATTAGCGTATGTAGCAAACATTCCGGGACATCACTTGCGCTCGTTTGAGACATGTCCCTGTGTGAGTGTACTGTTCTCCACGTCCAGAATAAATCCCACAAGATCCCCAGGTTTACATGCACAGAAAGAGTCGATATTGTTGACGGAAGGGCGACCGCCGCTCTGTAGCTCAGTTGGTAGAGCCATTCGATGCGTTATCCGAAGAATGTAGGTTCGTCCCCTACCTGCGGCAAGTTGTCCTTTCGTTTACTTTTAATTTCTCCACGTTCATATCACGATTACTGCACTACAGTTAAAGACCGCAATGCGATTATTCCCACAACACGTGGGATCCTACCGGATTTTTGTGGAGATGATGCGTGTGTGTCACACAAATTCCGTCGTACAAGTTGTCCCGCCTTCAAAATCTTGTGTCGGTAATCATTTAGAGTAGCAGCGTACGTAACCCCTACAGTCGGCTCTAGCAAGGTCAACCTTTCGAACAATGAGGTGAACCGTCCCGGATTTATGTTGGGGCAAATGACTTATCGGTCGCGACATTAATAACATGACATGCTTGTAAGTTACGTCGCCATCAACGATGCGGGTATGAGCCACACCGAGAAAGACAGGAAAATGAAGAAAGAAAAGAAGAACAAATAAAAAACAAAAATAAAACACAAAAACTGACAAATATAGAAAATCGGAAATATAGTAAGGAATAATAAAAACAAAAAAACAAAAAAGGAAAACACGTGTGGCTTATACACGCATTCCCTGTTCGCGCCACACAGGACATGGGTGGCCTCGAACGTTTCTTTTTCACCGACGCGTTGCACGAGCATTTTTCTTTCTTTCTACTGCCCGAAGATACTGGCAGGGCGAACCAATATCAATACTTGGGCTTTAAAAAAAAAAAAAAAAAAAAAAAGTCACTTTCAAGTTCCAGGGGCACCACAGAATAAACTACGGTTCAAATTCGACTTAACGAAGTGATGACCACGCTTGAACTATTTCAATAGCTAAATTGGGAAATTCGTAAAATCGAGAAAGGGGCTTTTCGGTCTTCAAAATCTAAAATTGCAACGCAGCGACACCTGAAAGCTACTGCGACATGTTATTTGCCGCTAACACACGCCTGCGCGTTCGAAGCATTCGCGAGAGCAGCCCGGACATGGAGCTTCCCGTGTCAGGGCGACGCAGATTGCTGCCGATATGCAAAGACGGGGAGAATGCATGCAGTGATTGTACGAGCAGGCTGAGCAAAAAAGTTGCGAGGAGACGATCTGTGCGGTCTTTCGCTTGAACCATTAAATAACGAAAGCAAGCACTTCGTTCCTGTGTGAGCACTTATGCCCCTGTCACACGGGCACACGCGAACTCCGTTTAACTCCCTCGTCGTTATGTCAACGGAGATGCGGTCCGTGTCACACGGCCTCCCTTACGCCAAGGAAGATAAACGGAGCGTTTCGCAAATGAAGTGCGGCTTTCTCCGAACGAAGTACTCTCGTTCCCAGTAGTCTGTAGGCCTGAAAAAACTTCGAGCACTAAATTGTCGCAGTCAAAACAACAATACATTTTGGGAATAATAAACGTGCTTTTGTTGCTGGACCCATTCATAACGTACGTTTTATATATATATATATATATATATATATATATATATATATATATATATATATATATATATATATATATATATATATATATATATATATATATATATATATATATACGCACGCCAGAGTGCAGCTACTCTCCATACCAATGCCCTTGCCTTTCACCGTGCCTGGCGCGCCGCCATTTAAAAATATTTCGTCCGTGCGTGTGGTTGTTGTTGCAGGTGTTTGCGTTTGCCCGTGTCGGCATGACAGGAATCAGTGCAACCGCTATCGCGCTGAGCGTCACGCTGTTCGCAACGAGACGGTGTCTTATAGCGCGCACATTGGCTCTATCCATGGAGCCGACCACTTCTTCACGTCTTCCACTTGGTCGCTCATGACTGAAGACACAGAACAATATGTGAGCTCACGAGGCAATGAAACACAAAAACTTTTGTATGCGGGCTACAAAACTACCAGTCGTCGAGCACGGCAAATCTAGTAAACAAGCACGTTAGGCACAAGGTGGCCAGCGTGGCTGTCAGCATCGCTACATTTAGCGAATGCGTTTTCTCATTTGAAACAATTTTTAATGCTTTTTTCGCTTCAGACCTACTTAATAATGTTTTGTTGTAAAAACCGCTTAACGGAGATTCTCAAAAGACCAACTAGAGGTTACTTCTGCGGATACTATAGGGATACTTCTGCGAAAATCAAACAGCGCCGACTGAGGCCCTCGCGGCAACGGTTACAACCTTGTCATTGCCGTGTGACACTGCCACAACTCCGTCGCCGTCGAACTTCCTAACAGAGTTTCACATACACGGAGTTTAACGAAGTTTGAGGGTGCCCGTGTGACAGGGGTATTACAAGGACAATTAACCACCTTTTGGTCCCGTGAAAGCGCTACCCACTGCTAGAACCATTATTCCGTACATGGGCGCTGCTTGCAGCCTTGTCAATATAAAACTAGGGTCATGACCAGGGGGGCTAGGTGTTTTAACGCGACATCGTTATTAAGCGCACGCTCGAAGAGCTCGTCTGTGTCAAATTAGAAAGAAACCACTGATTTTTTACTCAATTATTTGCGGGAAAAAAAAAAAACTTCGCTACAACGAGTTGAGTGCTATGACAGCTTCTTCAGTTGTAGTTTAACACATTCAACCCTATGGATATCTGTTGGGGAATGGAAATTTCTTTATTAGATCGGCAAATTCACAAAATCGTGTTTCGTTAGATCGAGCTTTATCTGTATCAAGAATCCTTCATTCCTCCCTGTAAAGGTGGATCACCAGCGAAGCTGTAGCTTCTGGCACAGGGTCATGCAGAACGTACCGCTTAAACTGGGTTTGTGTTTGTTGGACGTCGCTCGGCTTCTCGCTTGCACTCGGCATCTCGAGTACGCTTTGCCTCCACGTCTTCTTCGCACCAATCGGCAACTGCAAAGTTGAGGGAACGTTCACTGCCATGGTAGGTAAAACCCGCCTTAAATGGGCAGTAACTGACGTCATTCCGGGCCAATGATGGCGTTCATCAATGCACACGCGCCGCCACGTAGTGCGTCTTCGTGGAAGTGGAGGAGGGCTCACGGACTCAAAATCTCCCTAGATCGTAGTCATAAAGAGTTTCGCTGTAACATATTCACTTGCACCGAAGTTTTTGAAACTTACACGAGCTATGGTGACCAGGTAGGTACTTAGTTTACACCTGTATGCGCTGTATGTATGTCGACAAGCACTGAGGGAGCACTATAGTCCACATTTGTTTAAAAAAAATAACATTGTCGAAATAGGTTAAAATCCGGAGAAGCGTTTTAATGGACTTTATTGTTTCCAGTGCGACTGCGCAAGCGCAGTAGGCATTTTACAGTGTTAACGCATCCGTGTCGCATGGTCACAAAGAAATGATGCCGTGACTTTCGTTGTAGCTCAACATGGATTTGAATTTGCGTTGTCATTGCAGTTATGCACGATTTCCCCCAGCCTATATACAGTGCCATCACCACTCAGCCATGACGAGGCATTACGGCGTCAACAATAACCTGGAGGGGGGATGTTTTCTTCGAACTTCAGGGAACGTTCAGCGCCAAGGTAGGTATTGCCCATATGTAATGTGTATGCGACCACTGGCGCTTGGAAAAGGAACCATACCTGCAATGCGTTATACAAGCGCTGTGATGGCTATGTACACATGTCATCGTAGTCATCGTTATATAACCATGCCTCTTCAACGAAGGAAGGAAGTGTAAACTTGAAGCGCTCGTTTTTGTTAGACACAATATGAATGATAACTAACAGACAATAATGCCAAAGGAAGCTACAGGGGATGTTATTAGTAGTATATGTAGAAACATTAGGCAGGCGTGATAAAACATGCCATGCCCGGAATTTTGGCACATCTGTTCGCAGCGCCATCTCTCGGCGCCAGCGTAGGCGTCCTGCTATAACTGAATGGGAAATTATCGAAAGAAATCATATCTCAAGAAAAAAGGTAGTTACCAAAATCGACTCCCGGTTACATGCAGCGAAGACCCAGTGAAACATCTTGGTAAAATAGCGTGTGCAAACCTTGATGAAATAGCAGTATTCCAGTACAAAGCGTGTGGGTTCCCAGGACAATTGAACACCGCCCGTTAGTAAGAAATGGGGCCCCATTGTGGAATATTAAACACTATGGGAAGCCACGCGGTTTGTAGTGCGACATTGTAAATTTAAAAAAAAATCACAGCATATCCGCGGAGTGAATGATGATGAGTGGGCGAAGCTCCGGAGGTACATCATCAAAGACGTGATGGTGGTTGGTTGCATGTGGTCAAACGATATGCATGTGAGACCATATCGCGATGACATGTGTTGTATGGCATCGCGATCGTCATCGTCATCAGCGTCATCGTTATGACGCATAGTGGGTACATTCCATGTGGTGTGCCGTGATGGCAGCGTCATCGTCATCACACAGGGAGATACTGCTGGTTACGCAGGTGGCTACTACGTACTACAAACTACAAGGGACGCACGACCCACGGCAAAGACGTGATGGTGGTTGGTTGCATGTGGTCAAACGATGTGCATGTGAGACCATATCGCGATGTCATGTGTTGTATGGCATCGCGATCGTTATCGTCATCACGGCACACCACATTCCATGTGGTGTGCCGTGCTGGCAGCGTCATCGTCATCACGCAGGTGGCTACTACGTACTACAAACTACAAGGGACGCACGACCCACGGCATAAGGAGCTTCGCCCCTAAAAAAAATGTTCCTGTGGGTCTCTGCTGCACATAACTAGGAGTCGTTTTAGATGCGAAGCATCTTATGAACGAGGCCTGTCCCTCCGTCCCCCCCATTGTCCGCCGTAGCCACGCTAGTGCGATGACGATGACGCTGCCATCACGGCACAGCACATGCAAGGTAACCATTATACGCCATGACGATGACGCTGATGACGATGAAGAATAAGCGCGTTCCAGAGTCCAGACCACACATTCTCTTTCTGCCACGGATGAAAACGATCGTGAACGCGCTCTCGCCCGCGAAAGGCAGAGCGACAACGCCGACAACAAGATTCTACTCCCGAGGCGAGAGCGCGGCTTGCGGCGGCTCCACATCTACGCAAGACAGCAAGCTACCCCGGAGACGAGAGCTCAGGAAGCAGCAGCAAAACGGCAACGCCGACAAGCTGCTACCCCGGGGTTGAGGACGCGGGAAGCGGCGGCTCAACGGCAAAAACACACTGTACATACTGTACACACGCGTTGTCACTCATTTACATGCGCGAGTGGGCAATGTCACGGGTGATTTACGGTAAGAATGATCCCCAGTGTTTCGCCCACTCGTCATGATTCACTTCGTGGAAATGCAAGATTTTTTTGGTAACTAGCTTTTTTCTTTAGATATGATTTTTTTCGCCAATTTTTCATTCAGTCCCGGCAAGCCACCGCTTTTACCGACGAGAGATTGGGCTGCATGAAGGCTCTCTCATGTCCCCGAATCTTGGTCATGCGCCAGTGGAAGTCCATTGCGGGTGTCACACCTCCATCGAAGATTCTTTTTGTGTTTGTCTACAAATGCTGCGGACCATGGGTAAACGCTTTAGCCAGAGCCGGAATCTCAATATCTAATACACCAGCGCAGGTTTTGTTCCTAGCGTGTTAACACGGCATCCGAGTATTTTGATCTCATTAAACTGGACTTCAGTCTGCTCAGTGTAAACATCAAAGGTAAAGTACTATGAACTGAAAACATGAAACCATCAACGAGCAAGTAAAGCGCAACAAACATATCCACAAATACATCCAAGAAAAATAAGTATGTCACACTTATAAGAGTTCCTATTTCAGCATTGAAGCTTAATGAATCAAACACTTCTGTGGGCAGATATTTTACAACGAACAGTTGTTTTGGGGCAGCAACTGTCTTTGTCAGTGCGCTCGAACACAATACTCAGTAAGCGATCGCGAAATCGTATTTTTTTTTTTCGCGGCAGGTTTAACGCACTAACGCGAAATTCACGTTCACTTTCCGAGAAACACTTCTGTGTAGAAAGAGTTCTGGGCGGCTAACCTTCCGACATGCCTCTACTGTATAAATCGTATGATGTTGCACCAGTAAACATGGTGCATCAGACCTTTTACTAGAGAGTACCCAGAACTAACCGAACTGGCGCTGCGTTGGGCGGAGCTAACGTAGTGACTGATCAATTATCCCGTTAGGCGAGCATTGTGCCACGCCTTTCTAGTTCACTGCACCCAGTCGATTATCCCAGGAAGCTTTTCTCTGAGTGCTGCGACTTTTTTTTTTTTCGCCAAATCTGTTTCGCGCACTCAGTGTTTTTATTGCGATAGCAATTATACAGACACTTTCAATGAGTTTTTGCCGTCGGCGTTGCCGCGCCGTTCCGTATATGTATAGTTATGGTGTGCCCAACGCTGCGCCAGTCCAGCTACCTTTAAGTACCCGCTCTTCTATTTCCCAAATATAAACTTTTCGGCTTTTATATATACGTTTTCTGACCTATCAAAATGTTTTTTTGTTTTTTTCGGTGTGACGTTCTCATTTTACAGCTGCACATTCAATCTTGGATCTACAGTAAGCGTTGTAGGTTCACATTTTTGCAGTTATAACAACTTTTTTAACTGCGGAGCCGTTTAAGCTGGCCGATGGTCCCGTGAAAAAGCGAACAAAAAGCTATCATCATCATGAACCGGCACGCATTCTCTTCGTTTTGTTCTTCATCTTCTGCTTCGCACCCAGAACACGTGCGTGGAATGCAATAACTATGAGGGACGACCAGAAGGACTACAAAGGGAAAGAAAAAGAGAAAGAGATCGAGAGAAACAGAAATTATTAGCGAAAAAAAAATTCTTGGCGCAGCGGAAAACCCCAGTGCCCGCGTTCCGAAGGCGAGCGTCTTAACCACTCGGCTATCCAGTCCCGGAAGCACAGAATAGTATAGCCTTGTGTAGTATTGTATAACAAGGGGGCGTAAAAGGGAAGTGAGGGTGAGGAGGAGAGATGTGAAGGGGAGGGAAAGGGGAGGGGATAATAATAATATCTTTGGGTTTAACGTCCCAAAACCACGAATATGATTATGAGAGACGCCGTAGTGGAGGACTCCGGAAATTTAGACCACCTGGGGTTCTTTAAAGTGCACCTAAATCTAAGTACACGGGCCTCAAGCATTTTCGCCTCCATCGAAAATGCAGCCGCCGCGGCCGGGATTCGATCCCGCGACCTTCGGGTCAGCAGTCGAGCGCCACAACCACTAGACCGCCGTGGCGGGGCTCAAAGGGGAGGGGAGGCAGGAAACGTAGCATAGAAAGAAAGAGAAAGAGATAAATAGAAAGAAAGTAAGGGAAGAAAAATACAGGAGGAGAGAAAAAATAAGGAGGGAAATAGAGCTAGAAAGAATAAGGAAGCGAGAAAAAGAATGAAGAGAAAGAAAGAAAGAAAGAAATAGAAATAAACAGACAAAAATGCAAAGAAGAAAAAAAGACACAAGAAAGCAATATAAAGAAAGAGAAACAAAGAAGGCCACCCAGCTCCGCACTTCCTTCAGGCTTGGCACAACTGGAGCGAAGCTGACTTAGTGTATAAGTTTTCGTTTCAAAGTCCACAGCCTCCTTAGTGTTGACGTATGTGTGCTCGAAATATGACTTGTCCATGTAAGTTTATTCGTTAGAATTTTTTAATTGTCAGATATTTTTAATTCTCAGAAAAGAAAATTTTACATGCGCGACGCATTTTCACGATGCTTCCTCAGTGTTCACCGCCACCTGCTGCAGGTGTACCTCATCCTGACGCAGCTGAGACAGGCGGGCATATCGCGCACAGCGTTCATCCTCGAGCGCTACGACTTGGACACTCCGAGCGAGATACGATTCTACGACGACAACACGGACAGAGACGTCCAGTGCGCTGCCAGCCCGTTCGGCTTCACGAAGACAACGAAAGACAAACTTTTGAAGTTTTCATAAATACTCCGGGGCAGGCGGCAACGCTGTTTCGTGCAGAAACCTCGGTTGTAGCAGTTTCTTCGAGTGGTGTGTTCTTGGTATAACGTCGTGAGACCCACTTTTGTGTCTCACCATACTCGTGTTTTACTTGTGCTGAATCAAACGGACGGATGATTGCGCAAGTGACTCGAAATTCATTGTTAATTTGTACCCTGTGTAAGGGAACACCAATCTGACCCATTAAAGATCACAGATGGACGAGCAGTTTACCATTACGCACAAACATAGCACCAAATATGTTTGTAATTTTACAGCTAGAAACTGCGCTCAAAATGCCGGACTGATGGTGTATTTTGTAATAGCCGCCACATACCTTGTCTCGTTTCCGTAAAGGGACACGAATTGCGCATGGGCAGCTTAAACGCTTGTCTTTTACGGGCACTGCATGGCTACGTAAAAAAAAAAAAAAAAAAAAAAAAAAAAAAAAAAAACATGGCTGATCCCTCCGTCATAGCAATCGGTATAACACGAAAGTGAAGTGTGTCTTCACAGAAGTAGTTGATTGTTTATTGTGCATTTATCTATGAGAGTTTGTACGATGTCTATCGATGTTTGGCAGCTAATAGCACCGTTGGACGTGGATGCACCCACATTGACGCCTAGTGGCACATCTCCATCACGACGACTAACACCCGTTATCATGATTTAACCGTAGTGGTAGCTGAAGTTGTTAACATATAAATGGACACAGGGTATCGTGAATACCGCGCAAAGATGACATCATCAAGCAAATAAACACTGGTACTCGATGTGCACTTCTTCAAAGCGTCGTCAATTATGGAGAGGAACGGCACGGTGTCCGCTCCCGAGAGAGGTTCGTAGCTTGAGCCGCGAACTCGCGAAGTCGTTCCACGTCCCGCTGGCCTCTGTCTCGCTCCACGATGGCACGTCGACGTTCGGCCGTCGACATCTATAGCACTTTCATTAGTCGGTGCTATCACACTCGAAGCAGTAGGCGACGGAGAAACACCGTTGGTGCATGTGGAAACTGCACTACTCCGACAATGTGCCGTCACACGCTAACACGAAGCGAAAGGCAAAGAACGTAACTGCGTCTAGGGCGACTCCTTGAGGCTAGAGCGGCCAGCGTTCGTCGCTGGCATCGAGTCTAGCCACCATATCGAGACGCTCTCACTGCATCGTTGCCGAGTTGCTCCCGAACCGCCTTGTGTTAATGTCATGACGCAGTACTTCACCCCTCAGAGACGGCGGCACCGCCCCGCTCCTCCTAGTCCCGCCGACAAAGAGCACTATGCGAGAGATAATGTGCGAGAGATATAAGGCGCGTTTGTGGAACTTCGTGCATGTCCGTCAATGGCGTAGGCGGTAGACCGCCAGGCGCGGACCGAGAGGTCATGGGTTCAATTCCCGGAGGCGGAACTCATCAAGTTTTTTTTTTCTTTCTCATCCATTAGTGTGCATTTTACCGTCATATCCGTGACGGAAATACGTCAGTGATGTCTTCGTGGATCCCGGCATAAAACACTTTCGCATTAGAAAAAATGAAGCCATTCTGTTCTGTGAAAGTGGATGACAAGCGAAGCTGTGTAGCACACGGCTTTCATAAAAGATACAGAAAGGCGCAGAATTTTCCTGAAAGCTACAAAAGTCCCTTTTGAATGTAGCGTATGCTCGTTTACAGTTTTACAGTTGAGCAGCATGCGTCTTTTAGCCACGACATGCGTCGTCTTCTCTTCCTTTGCCGCATGCACTTGGCGATTCGTGCTCGAACATATTTGGTGCTTGGGCCTGCGTTTTCCCTTCATTTTTAGTGGACCAGATATGATTAGGGGGTCGCCCAGTTTCTGTCGCAACCTGCGCCAGTGGTTTCCTGTTCATAGAGTTGCGGCTCGTGGGGTTACGACAGGCCTAGTTATATGCAGCTTCGCTATAAAAATGCCGCCGGTTCCGCAGCCTATAGTGCCGTTTAGTTTTCTCGTTGTGTATATTAACGCGAAGAGCTCGTCTCGCATGAACTCCTGTGTCGGCTTCGGCTTCGTTGGTTCTGAGCGAAAAATCAGTGTGGTCCGAGGCCGAAAAATTGGGAAAGATGCAAATAAAATATCTAAAAGAAGAAATCGTTGATTCGAGTGGGAATCGAACCCAGGCCGTCTGCGTGGCAGGCATGACCAGGACTTGGGGACACTACATTAAAGTCCCTAGACAAACTAAAGTAGCGCCAACCACGCCCCTTCGCCTCTGCCTCCTCTCCCAGCAGCTGCAGCAGCGCCTCTATGGTGTCCGCCAGGAAACTGCCGAAAGCACGGCCGGCCGTGGCGAAAGGCATGCCCTTTCTGAGGCATACCCTCTCTCCCGGCACACGGGAGAGGGTATGCACAGACGGACAAGATGGCGCTTGCACTACCAAGCACAGGGGAGAGGAGGAGCCTCCACACGTATGGCGCTACTGTAGTTATTCTAGGAACTTTACATTACGCATGAGCACGTAACGCCATCTCTCGTCGGCGAGTGGTGGCCTGCCGTACCTGAATGGGAAGTAGGCGAAACAAATCATATCTCACGAAGAGAGCTAGTTATCGCAAACGACTCCCGGTTAGACCCGTAGGAACATTCTGGTAAAATTACATTGTCGTACTACAAACAATGTTTAACATTTAACAGTGGGGCCCCTTGTGTTTTCCTATGTGCGGCGTTCAGTTGTCCAGGGAAGCCACACGCTTTGTAGTGCGATACTGCAATTTTACCAGAATGCTTCAGTGTGTCTCTGCTGCATATAACCGGGAGTCGTTTTGATAACTATCTTTTTTCGTCAGATATGATTTTTTTTCGCCTACTTGCCATTCAGTTATGGCAGGACGCCATAGCTGCCACCGAGAGATGGCGCCACGTGCAGTGGGATCCAAATCCTGAAAATGCAGCTGTTTTACCACAGAAACACCTCATTCTTGAAGGTGTTCCTAAAAAAAAAGCACAACATGGTTGTCATGCAGCGGGAGGAGTCTTCTTAACGCATCTAAAAGTCCGTCCCTCCTTCCCGCGTCCCGCGTCCCACACCACCACAGCGCATGCGCGTCCCCTCCCCTCTCTCTCTCCTCTCTTACGCTCACCCCCTTTCTCTCCTCTAGGAATCCTCTACTCTGCGAAGCGGCACCTGCGTCCCGCGTCCTACACCCCCCACGGCGCATGCGTGTCCCCTCCTCCTCTCTCCTCTCCTTCGCTTCCCCCTTTCTCTCCTCTAGAAATCCTCTACTCTAGGGAGCGGCCCCCCGCGTCCACCCCCCCAGCGCATGCGCGTCCTCTCCTACGCTCACCCCCTTTCTCTACTCTAGGAATCCTCTACTCTACGGAGCGGTGCCCGCGTCCCACATCCCCACAGCGCATGCGCGTCCTCTCTCCTCTCCTACGCTCACCCCCTTTCTCTCCTCTAGAAATCCTCTAGTCTACGGAGCGGCTCCCGCGTCCCAAACCCCCCACAGCGCATGTGCGCCCCCCCCTCTCTCTCCTAACCTACGCTCACCCCCCTTCCTCTACTCTACGGAGCGGCCCACGGCGTCCGACATCCCCACAGCGCATGCGCGTCCTCTCTCCTCTCCTACGCTCACCCCCCTTTCTCTCCTCTAGAAATCCTGTAGTCTACGGAGCGGCTCCCGCGTCCCAAACCCCCCACAGCGCATGTGCGCCCCCCCTCTCTCTCCTAACCTACGCTCACCCCCTTCCTCTACTCTACGGAGCGGCCCACGGCGTCCAACATCCCCACAGCGCATGCGCGTCCTCTCCCCCCTCTCTCCTCTCTTACGCTCACCCCTTTCTCTCCTCCAGGAATCCTCTACTCTACGGAGCGGCTCCCGCGTCCCACACCCCCCACAGCGCATGCGCGTCCCCTCCCCCTTTCCTACGGTTCCCCCCGTTCTCTCCTCTAGGAATCCTCTATGGAGCGGCGCGCACGACAGGTGGTGCGACAGCTGCATACTCCGCTGGGGGGCACCTCGATAGTTCCGCGGTATGAAAATGATGGAGCGCGCCTCATTCTCTCTCCTGTGCAGCGCCGCGATGAGCGCCCGGGCCGCTGCCGCGAAACGAGAGCGGCGACGTTTCTCCCGCTCAAGCTAACCATCTCCCCCGCTGCTTCGCATCCACACGTGGTTCCCTTAGCGGGAGATGGGAAGTTTTTTTTTTCGTCCCACATCACGAGTACGTACAGATAGGAGCTACTTTTTCGTGTGCGTCTCAAGGGCCGTTTTCAAATTGAAAGAAAAGTGTAGAAACGTTGCGTCGTAGAAAACACGCTCAAGCTCCTCCGAGATCTGCGTACCGCCAGCGGTAAATGGTATATATAAATAGCTCGCCGTTGTTTCGCCGGCACATGAATGGCGCGTGGTTGAGACAATAGAGACAAAAGTGGCGCGTGGTTGAGTTGCCTAAAGCAGCGAGCTGCGGAGCGAGGGGTCGCTGGTTCGAATCCCCGTCGGGAGCAACGGAATTTTTTCTTCTGATTTATTTTTCTTTGTGCCTTTTTTATATATATATACATACATATATATTTCCGGGACATGACGGCAACGGCGAAAATCAGCCAAGAGTGTCCATTAATTGTGAATAGCGCAACGAGTGGGTGTTTGAATGGCGTACCCATTACAAAGCTCTCAGGCATTTAATCGTCATCGTCAGAAATAGCATCAACAAAGTGAGCAGCTGCGTAGGTTCGCGTGTTGCTTTACAGATGCATAATGGACCCTTCACTGATTCGCAGAAGGAAGAATTTTGGCGTAGCGGGCACTGTGCAACTGTACTTGCATTACTAATGAGAACAGACAGATAATGATGCCAAGGAAAGTATAGGGAATGTTAGTAGTAATCGTAATGTAAATGTGAAAAAAGAAAAGTGGACGAAAAGATAACATGTCACCGGCAGGTCCCTGCCAGCAGCATGTTATCTTTTCGTCCACTTTTCTTTCACATTTACATTACGATAACTACTAACACGCCCTATACTTTCCCTGGCATCATTGTCTGTTAGTTCTCATTAATATTGCGTCTAACAAAGAAAACGATCCCCTAAATTTATACTTCTTGCCTTCTCTGCTTGCATTAGGCATTCTAAGATAGTTTGAAACGGCCAATGTTACGTGCGTGGATGCTCGTTTCCTTGCGGCACGGTTGAGGCATGCACCCAGAACCGAAGCGAGGCTAGCAATTGAAAAGGCGACGCATACGGCGCCCGATTACGCTATCGCGTCCTGCTCTTCAAGACGAAGCTCAAGCGTCCTCCAAAATTTTTCATTCATTCATTCATTCATTCATTCATTCATTCATTCATTCATTCATTCATTCATTCATTCGTTTGTCCGTTCGTTCGTTCGTTCGTTCGTTCGTTCGTTCGTTCGTTCGTTCGTTCGTTCGTTCGTTCGTTCGTTCGTCCAAACAGGCGGATGAACAGCTGGATTAGTGGTAGGACAGAATGGGCACAAGGCAAACCTAACTGCTGCCGCAGCAATGGAATCGAAATAAATGTATACATCTTTCAAACCACATAATCACACGCATGCACAGTGAAACTTCTGCGCTCACTACAGGACCATCACACCGTGACAATTATATCGCAGCGCTTGCCAACTCTTCACTTTGCCAAAACCGTGAAATGTAAGACCGCGGTCAATTATGTAGTGCGAATGGTGCGCTGAATCCCAATTTTATGAAAGCCTGTAGTATACTACAAAGCATTTTTTGCGTCGTCACCGGTCGCATTTTTTACAAGTATGCCTCCGGGCATATCCATCGAGCTGCGTCTTCCGAACCGTGAAGCTTCGGTCTTCCTATGCGGCCCATACTGAAAAGCTCCGTGTATGTTCGAAACACCAATGGCGCTGTCGTCTTGCGGCTGAACCGTAATTGGTTCGCCGTACTCATCCGAGAAGTCACGGCCAGCTACTATGACGTCAGCTACGGCGTCGAATGCCCAAAAAGAGATCATGGTGGCAGAAGCGAGGCACAGGGCGAGGCAGGCTGCCCGCAGCTCCTTCTTCCAGCTGGGCATAGTTCTAGGAAGGGCATTAATGGTGCTGCTGGTTCCGGTGTCACTGCCGTTTGTCCTTGAACCACTGTTCGCACACCGCCAGTTTATATCGTTAGCCCAGGACACGGAATGCCAAGCTCCTCTCGCTGGCCTCGTGGGGCTGGAAACAGCGGCGCGTGGTACCGGTAGGTTGCATATGGGTACAGTTTCGGTTCTGTTATTCAGCTCTTGAATGACATCAGCTGGATGTGACGCAGTCGGCATCGGCGTATTGCCTTGCTGGAAAACTTGTGCACGTGCAGGTGGTACGTTGGGCACTGGGGTAGGGTTAGCTGGAAACGTTTGCGGCATCACTGCGTAGACATCAGCTGGAACATTCCAATACGGCGCGGCAAGGATTGGAAGTTGAGCAATGGTTGGAAGGAAATCCAGCAGGTGGTTCCGCCGATCTGCAGGGCGAACTGGTAGTTGACACGTGGGATCTGCATGTGGAGGCCGAGGGAATGGTCGACGGTCGCAGTACGTGGGTACAGCGTCGTTCCTACGTTTGGGAGACACCGCGGCAGCTGTTCTCACTAGCCCCTTCAATGACTTGGCCAGCGAAGGTTTCTTCTTTCTGCGAGTTCGCAATAGACTCTTCGCCGATTTTGCCTCCCTCACTATCATCAGACGATGCGGATTGATGTATGGCTGATCGATGCGATTCACGCCTGCGCCTACGAGAGCCGCGGGGCTCGGTAACGCTGTGGCGGGGTGCCAACGCAGTGGTTTCCATATCGTCCCACCTTGAAGGAGGAGACGCGAGGCCAGTCGTCGCCATTTGCTGTGCCCCAGGACATGCGTGAGTGTGCAGGTGCATCTCGGCACGATGCGCCTCGGTATCCCAGTTTGCAGTCAACGGTGACCTTGCGCTCTGCATTGTCTGCCGTGACGCGGGGCAAGTCTTGGCCACCTAGTGGAGCGTCGCGGTGGGCTCGTTCAGGAACTCGCGAGCACGGGAATCAGTTATATTAATAATGATAGTGACAATGACCTTACCCAGCATGGCACGTAGCGACAATGAGGCCAATCATGTGCAAAATTGCACAACGATGTAGCAATGTAGTTTAAAACATACATAATGGTAAAATTAGGAAATTCGTGCACTCGGGAAGTTATAGATGGATGAACACCTAACCTTTGCAACACAAGTTAGAATATTGTACGCAGGGTTCGCCACTAAAATAGTTTATAGCACTAACCACATGACGATTAAGAGAAATGGGAATTACATATCGCTGGAATAACATCGAACGTGTCCTAATGGCTGAAACCCACTACTGAAGCACCGAAAGATGGTACTATTTAATTCTGAACTTCAGTTTTATCTAGGTCTGCCTAGTGGCATTTCAGGAATTTTTTCGCAATGATATATAAAAAATATATATATCACCTTATCGCCAGACCGGCTTCGTGTGAATATTACAGCGAATTTCTGTTAGCCTCTAGTTGGGCGGAATTTTTCGTGGCATTGTTCACCTCACTAACGTAATCGCCACGCAGAACGGCTTTTGGATCTGTCTAATATAGGTGGTGCGTTAGAGCATAGTTTGATTGTAAGGTACTCCATATATGGCTGCCGGTGCCTTCGTTCAAACGTCGTTGGTGGAATGGATGATGATGATGATGATGCATTCCTTCGTATATGGCTCACACCAGACCCATTCTGGGGATCACCCAAGATTCGCTCATAATGCTACACGTGTATTCCATTCTAATTTCAATTCCGTGTCCTATGTCCCGCATTCCGCGATTCCGTATTCTGTGTTCAGTTCTATGTGCTATCAATGAATCTAGCGTTATCACTGGAATCTTGTGCTATCGAAGATTCCAGTGATAACGCTGGATTCATCGATAGCACATGTGCAAAAGCCGACGCGCTTTACCGCTTGGAAGATTGTCGACGGCCGACACTCTGTTCCCCGCTGTCAGCGTACAGCGTGACTGGCTTGTACTGTAACTTTTCATTTTCCGAGCGCAAGTTCGCCCAAATAAAGTGTAACATGTTTCCCAGTTTTTCTGCCGCCTTCTTCCCCATCACAAACACGTGACAATATGAACTTGAAAAAATATTATTTGAAAGATAAATAATGTTTCGAACGATGAATAGAAATAAAAACATACAAAGGAGAGACTGTCATAATTGAGCATTCGTAGAATCATACCAGATACCTCAAAAGTTAGCCTGAAGAGAACTTAAACTATAGCGATATTAAAGTGTAACACACACAAACTCGTTTTTCTGCATGATCTATACATTACTATTATAAGAATCATATCTATTATAAGAATCATATTATAAGAATCAAATGTTGGGGTCGTAGAACCCCAACATTTATTATTGCTATAGTAATACTCATTTAAACATGAATTAAAAGCGTATTCGTTTTGTTGCACGAATGAACAAACACATCGCATCAACGACGTCCTGGTGGCTGTAGCCCCGAACCGAAGCACCCAAGGCTAGTGCAATATTTTTTAGGGGCGAGGCTTGTCCGTTCATGGTGTCCGTTGTACTAGTCGAAACATATGAGACACAAAAAAAAGGTTTAACAATAGAATAATATCAATCATAATTGTGACAGAATAATATAAAACACCTACAAGCTAGTCGGCGACTTCAACGTAGACATTATGGACCTTAGGACCTAGCTTTGTCATCGACTCTTTATGTCAATTTATGTCATTTTATGTCACTCAATTTACATTATATGGGCAACGCTCTGGCAACGTACGGTTACACACCCGTACGATACCCAGAGCTTCGCCCACTCGTCATGATTCACTTCGTGGAGATGCGTGGATTTTTCTTTCTTTTTTTTTTTTTGTCTAACCCAACGTTAGCCAGTGTAATATCGAGAAGCAATTTCTTTGTAAGATATCTAGAGGCGAGATGACAAAAAGTAATGTTATAAAATTTATTCTATATCTAAGCAGAACTGGTATATTGGTGATACAGCCAGACCAACCCAATGCGAATATAGGTTTCTTACCTATTCGCGACTCCAACTGAGCGCTCGCCGCCTAGCGGCCGCGCCTGGAAACGGCACTAACAGGGTCAACCTTGAAATGAGATATGCTATCACGTTGCGCGCGTTGAGAAGCGGATGCATAGTTCTTTATTTTCGCCATGCCGCACGCGCGAGCACGGAAAAAGAAGAAA